>JAYMSR010001260.1:0-10630 GCA_036897825.1 Plantago rigida | reverse complement strand
CATCACTTCAGAGCAAAATTGACAGCGAAGATGGTCTCTTTTTTTCCCTCCATTCGTCCACATGGCTGCCACCCAAGCAAAAATGCCCAGTCAGCTGCCAACCAAGCAAAAACGTATGGATACAGAATGTTATACGGTCCTTTAGGAGCACATACGCAATTTTGGACTTTCGTAGGACCACAAGTGCGCAGGACTGCGAGTTAGAGGACCAAAAATGCAATTCTCCCCATTTAAAAACTAGCTCTTAACGTTCTCCGTTTTCTACCCTTGATGCTAGACTAGATAAGTAAAAAATAAATGAATACAGGTAATTAGTTTTTTACTGTTATCTTTTCACAAGTGGCCAACATAACAATTTACTGTCGTCATTATCTCATTCCCCATAGTAGCCTATAACTTGCAACGGCAATCTCGACAACGTCGAGTTTCACGACGACAATCACCACTAGAACTTTTTTGGCACCAATTGTTGGTACCAACATATTCTTTGTAAATAAAATCATTGCGGCACCAATGTTGGTACCAACATATTCTTCCTAAATAAAATCATCATGACAACATATTTGCCGCAATAAAATTACCGTGCCACCAACAGTTGGTACCAAATACTGAAGTGCCACCAACTCTTGGTACTTGATACCAACATATTCATCTTTAGTGTCTGGCAAAATCTATTCCAAAAACAGGTTGCCAAAATACTAATGGGATTTTGAGAGTGGTTAGAGTAATATTTGGTGATAACTTGGAGCCGGGGGCAATATTCCCTACGATATATGGTGTACTCATGTGCCTGCTCCCGTGGGAGATGTAGTGAAATTATTCAGTTCTTTTGTTCAGGGTGTCATCTATTATAACATCAACATTTTTTACTGACTCAAGCGTGGCTTAATGCTTATTATGTGCCAAGAATAAAATTTTACGACGATCATTACCATTTCAATTTAGCAGTGTTAATTTGTCCCTTCTATTGGTTTGTTGTTTCTAGTTGGGCAAGATATTCGAGAAAGGTTCTCAGGTGCTGTTGAAGCTTTCTCTAGAAGGAATGCTCCCGGTAGGCATGGTGAAAGACACAAAACAATAGATGTACCTTCATCAAAGGATGTGGTATATGTTCTTTCCCCATGAAAAACTAGCTTGTCATGATGACTATATTCCAAATAATTGTTTGCACTAGAGTTTAATGTCTTATGGTTCCTTGAATGCAGCAAGCGGATACGGATAAAGGGCGTACTCGAAATGGCAGCTCTTCGAAGAGAGCTGTTTCAAGCAGCCGGCCCAGCTCATCTGGTCTAGCCACGGATGGCCGCTCTAGCAGAATGGTCTCGAGCAGTGGCCGTCTGTCTACAACTCATTCAGGCCTTGACCCAAAACCCTCATCTTTCTCTCGAACTGCGGTTAAAGGCACCCGCGATGATCCTCTTCGAAGCTTTGAGTTCCTCTCTATCAGGAAATGACGAGGTCTGTTCTTGTACAAAAAGGTCAATGTGGAGTGGATACAACACCAGCTATTTATGGATAAGAATACCAAGCATCATCTTGCTGTTGTAAATTTTTGCAAACTGATGCTCCCGACTTCCTCAGCTGTATTATCATCTCCTGTTCAAGTTTTTGTCCCGAGCTCGCTCTGTTGCCACATTGTACTCATCAAAACGAATTGGTGAGTTTTCATTTCCAACAGGCAGCAACAGTGATAGGCAAGAGTGGGTGGTGTGATGAACCTTGATGTATTCTCCACGTTATACGTACCAAATCGATATAAAACCGGAAATCTAGTTGTACCTGATGCCAAATACAGGTTTTTAAACAATGTTGTATTTTGGAAACTCTGTCCTGTGTGAGAATTGAGAATGTTACATGATAGTAGATTTTTGGAATCTCTGGCCCTGTATTCTCGCATCTAGCTTTTCAATAAAATTATAGTTTAAAATTAATTCGTAATAAAAAAAAATAAAATGAAAAATATCGGAAGTAGTAGTTATTTTGGGTGAACTACAAGAGCCCTCTAACTATTAAACAGCCACACGATCCCCTTAGTTCTTAAAATTCCACTAAATCCGCAATATATTTATAAATATTGCACTATCCACGCTTAATTATTTAAATTGAACCAAATCACCTAATACGTTAAAAAACACATCTTTCACCCTCAATTATTAAAATTGCAACAAATTCTCCAAAATATTAATAAATATAGCCCTAATACCTTTGTCTATCCATATGATGGAAATACAACTCACATGCGGAAAATCAAATTCTTCAAACATTCATAATTGTAAAGTTACAGATTACCCTTAGCTTTTATAAATAAAAAAATTGCAAAGATAATCTTTCAGACAAACAATAACACGTTAAAAAACTATTATTAATAAAAAGGGTCATAAGATCTCCGTTTTTCATAGGACACTAGGTTGCTAGAAACATTACCATTTCATCGCCATTAACAGATACGAAGATCGCAAAACATTTATGTTGTTAACAAAATGCATTTCTTAGTTCGTGACAATAAAGAAAATACCATTTCATTGTCATTAACTAAACATTGTAAGTTCTCATTAATAACTTTAATATGATTGTCATGTTTATATTTTTTATAAACAGTCTTCGTGGAGACTTATTCATCATTTAGTACTAATTTTTCTTTTTATTTTCCATAAAAAGTCTAGGTAAATTTGTATGAATAATCCATTCTCATTTTTCTCGTATAAAGTGCACCTTATGTTAGTATTGAACACGGTGATTTTCTCGCTATATTTAAGAACATTTCGGGTAATTTTGTACAATTATGATAATTGAAGGTGAATCGTGTTACCTTTTATGTCTTAGAGGATTTGGTAAAACATAAATAATTGAGATTAGATCGTGCAATATTATATTTAATATTTTAAGAGATTTGGTGCAATTTTCATAATTGTGGGGAGGTGCCTCTTTTGTAAGGTTTATTTTCTTAATTTTAGGGGGTTTCGGGTAGTTGACCCTAGTTAGTCTTGTTCCAATCCTGGACGTCCTAGTAGTGCAGACTGGTTCGATCCAGCTCGGACATGTTTACATGTATGTCCAATTTAATGTCAGCGGATACCCGAACCAGACTATTGGCTGCTCCCACATTAAAATGAGCACATTAAAATGAGCACATGTATGTTCTAGTCATATTGTAATATATCTGTTTCAGTTGTTAAAAAAAAGATGTTGAAGATTGGAACACAAATCTGAATTCTGAATTTATTGAGAAGCTGAATGCAAAATTGGGAAACAACACAGAAAGATTAACTGTGGTTCATGCACTCCAACACTGTAACCAGAAACGGATGCAATCGTGAAACGTTCAGTGAATTAAAGCCTAAAATTGACGAATAAGTTGGATATACAAACATACTGAATACGGATATTGGGATATTGCTAATTTGCTATCAACATTTTAATAGCAAAGTGCTCATGAAAAATGTGTAGTTGTGAAAAGTGCAAAAAGAGCAAGCAGCAGGGGAGAATTATGTACATCATCAACATATAGGTGGAACTCTGAAGTAAGGTCAATGGATCTTGGTATAAGCTCATGGATTCCTGAGGCCCGCCAACCTCTTCTCCAGTTCATCCATTCCGGAACTACAATAAAGCATTAAAATGAGGCCAACAAAATGCAACATGTTTCTTCTGGATATGAGGGACGACATAGCATGTCTCAGAAAAGAATACATGACAACTGACAGAAGATGATTACATGTGGAAACAACAATTTGATACATAACTGCTTCAAGTATAGTGCACTGACTGAAGATGGAATATGCTAGTAAAAGATGCCACGGTATGCATTTGTGTCAATGATCATCAAAGTTGATTAATCTTATAAGTTGAGCTAGTTACGTAGAAACCATGAAAGGAAAAACCACAGGGATAAATAACATCACCAAAATGGCTGATGAAGAATGCTGCCAAAATAGGTAAGAGGACAGAACTACAATGATTGGCAGTACATATATACCTCTCAGCATCTTCGGTTTGCTTTCCCCCAATCCGTCCTTTGGGGGCAGCTGACAACTGTTAAGAATGAAAATGAAAATGAAAATTCAGCTAGCTTGACGAAATTTATCACCAGAAAGTAGAAGTCTCAAGGACGGGAGAAGCTAACCTGTGAGGCAACACCCACACCGATCTCATCCAGCACCTGGAAACATTTTCACAAACAAGTAAATGACTGACAAAAAAGAAAAAGAAATGGAAGGTGTGCAAGACAACAAAACATCAGGTATCATTGATAACAGTTTAAGGATATCCAATGATTCCTCTGCACACTGCTCAACTGGTTAGTTAGACTAGCCTATGAAGGTTGAAAACATGGGTACTTGATATTACACAGCAATAAGTCATTTAATATGCATGTATGGCCATAAGATACTCCTAGTTCCATCATTAATTCTTAAGGTTTTGGCTGGTAGTGGGAATAGAAGACTATAAAAGAGACAGGGTTGGTAAAACAGGATATATCCTTCTGGCTTTATGGAAGGTTGAAATACTGCATGAACACCACGAGCCAATTACTATAGTTGGAATAGATAAGACTTGTACAAATCTAATAAACAAAACGTCAATTTGATCTTGCTAGTATACAAGAATACAAAAACACAAAGTAGCTATAGAAGTGTAACAAAGTGCCCCGTTCCTGCGATGCTGTAACCAGATAATGGGAATTATTTATTCCAATTATTGAAGCTAGGATAGAAGCCTAAGATGAGCAAACATGCTTTTCGGATAGAGAATAAAACATTACCTGGTTTGTTAACTCTTCAGTTTCATCTTCAGCTTCATCATTATCCAAAGCATCATCTATGGCATCCGACATCATTTCAGTCTACAAGTGGAAAACATACACAAATAAGTTACCCAATGTTTGCTAACATCATGTGCAGAGGCTTAAATATAGTTTTGTATCTGATATATAAGCTTACAGTCATATCCATTTGAGCTGATTGCTTCTGGAAGTCCTGAATAATCTTAGCTTGCTTTGCAGGAGCCATTTGCTGAAATTAGTGGTCATGCAAGGTTAATACTTATCAGCCATATAACATAAAAAGTTTATAGCTCTCTTTTGTCTAAAGCTCTGGGCAAAAAGAAATACTTTATTCATTGCTGCCATAGCTTTACTGGCACCCTTCATTCCAACAGCAACAGACGAATGGGCTGACATTGCCTGAAAAAACAAAATACTTGGTTATACGATGAATAAGAGCACGAAACAAAGTCTCATATTTCCCCGGGACCTTACCTGAGTGTGAGTAGCTATACCCCTCATCTGAGCCCTGCTACTTTGTAAATTTGCAATTTGCTGCCGCAGCCTAATTAATTGGCGTGCAAGAATTTTGGTTGCACCCTGAAAATTTGCATAAAGGAAATGCATATGAAGTACAAGATATTGTATCCAAAACACCTACTCCTTGATCTAGCGTTTTTTTTATTAATATAACTTCAAGTGCTACTATAGTCAATCTTGCATCCGTTAGAATAAACACCTCATTCCCGGTTTTAGCAGTTTTCTTTATCTCAGCAACAAGCCTCTTTTCCTGCATAATGGAAGACCATTCAATCATTATATGCAGAATTGAGAAGAGGAACATAAAATGAAATGTATGAGGAAGCTAGACATACCTCTAACTCTAGAGTATGAATTTCCCTCTCTACCCCTGAAGTAAAATCACAAGCAAGACACTAGTTCATCAATATCTTGTCTCAAAAGATAAATAAAATCTTTACAGTTTAAATGTAAGCAGAAGCCAGCTATACGCTACACACACTAGTTAGAGATAGATAAACTATAAATTGACCCTTCATAAACACAAAGCTCTTGGCAGTCTGAAATTCGTAAGTGAACTGATTCTCACATAGACCTGGTAGGAAATACTTCACAGATTCATCAAAATACACATCATCAATTCCCGCTAATGTTTTTCTGGTGCTTCCCCCAGAATAATTTTCTTTTAATTTCTAGAGGCTCAAGTGAGAGTCATGAGACCTTTCTGTCTAACGTAGATGCAAATCAATACTTTATGATTGGACACTAGCCAAACACCAGTATCTGCTAACAAACTCATAGATAAATACACGTTAACACATTCGATAAATACCTAACTCGTATTTTCCAAGTAGTAGTACGTCTAAACTAAGGATCAAAAGCAAAACCGTCCATCCGTGCCATTGGATTGTATACGTATTATAGTAAACATTTACTCCACTCATTAGTGCAGGCTTGCAGCTACTTACAATTAATGTACACATAATATTACATGAAAAGAACAAGAAGAAAAAAACTATCCAAAATCAACATACCTCTGGTAGCATTGGTCATTTCTCGTTTACTCGACCGAAGCGCCTCTGCAAGCAATCAAACAGTACCAAATTGAAACAAACACAAACAAAAACACAAAACTCAATCACATAGTTGAGTCAACGCATTGAATCATTGAGCTCGAATTAAACATTCTAAAAACGATTCAATCGCATAGAAATGATCAAAACGCATCAGAGCGATCACAAAATGAAGGAAAGAAAGGAGAAGTGAAGAGCAGCAAACCTTTGGCAGTAGGTTTCTTGGAGAAGAGACTCATTGCTATCGTTTATCAGAGAATTCGATTACAGACGCGTAATTGAGAAAAATCTGTAGAGATTGAAATAGAGTTGTTGAGAAGAAGGTTTAGGAATAGAGTTTTGTACTTTTGTTTGCTCGGTGATCGATCTTATTCTTAGGTCGTCGTCTTATCGACTCGTTTTTAACTCAGTTTCCATTTTTGTATTGAATACGCGTATGGTTATGATAAACATATCGTATTTGATTTGGAGAATCAATCAAGCGAGTAACTTACTATTCAAAAGTTAATGTGAAATTTTATTTAAAAAAGTTAAAGTAATGATAATATATTAAAAAGGTAGGTATAAGTGTAATTTTAGTTGTAAAGTGTGTAATTTGTGTGAAAATCTTATATTGTTTATTATTTGAGGTGTGTGAAATAACTTACATTTTTAGTAAATATATGAAGTTATATAAGATAGTTAAAAATTATAAATATATAAAGTTTTACGGGACTGGTGGAGCAGATCATATCGAGAGGTTTGCCACCAAATAGCAGTTCACGAAATTTGACTATTCACATTAGTGCATCTGCAACTATACGAACAAATTAGGAATTCATAAATGGTGATCAGGTTTTAATCCACCATAATTTGCCAGGTTAGCAACCTGACTCCATACTTCGATCCCTAATTCACAACCATCTGTAAGAATTCCGAGATTGAGATTAAACTTTCAAGTATGGAATCGGGCTGGAGTTTGATGATGCCCCCACAGCCAAATATATGAAAATCAAATCTTAGTAACTATTAGAGTTGTTATAACTTCCACTGCTCGATCTCTATCCTAGTCTGGCATTAACTCAGATGATGAACTTTTTACAGATAATTGAACTAGTAATACTTAAGTTTTCCAAACATAATTTTGAGAGCTCAAAGATGACAATGAAATCAACTGTGAAGCTCAGCAGTGAACGCAAAATCAAGTGGACATGTGGGAATTCATTAATTCACCTCACAGAATCGCATATCCAAAATGCCCAACTACGAGCATTGATACTTTCGGTATTGGACATTAACTTTATTACTGAGAACCAAACAATGTAGAGTACTTCTGATAACCCCAACTACAATGAATTCAACATGTATTAGAGTCTGAGACAATTAAGAAAAGGCCAACACGCAAATAAAAATTAAGGTTTCAAAAGAAATCTTATAGGGTTCAAAGAGCTCAAAATTTAAATATTTCCTTCTATGTTCCAGGACAAAAGAAGCCTGCATATGATCATCTGATACAACTTTTTAGCATCCTAGACAAAATCTCAAACAGAAAAAATACTTAGGCAGCAGATGATTTATTTGATTGGTTTGATAGGCTCTGATGGCAACGTGCTCCTCAATGAACCTGTCTAAAGCCAATCCTTCAGTGTTGATTGCCTGCAGTTTAATGTGCAAACAACTTCAAAATTGGCAACGTAAGAGCTTCTGGTAGTTACTGTGCTATGCCAGTCATTATCTTGAGGCACTTCAAATGGCATGAGGAACATCAACGTAACGAATCATACCTCAGCAATAACAGCTTTTGGGACTCTTTGGTAGGTTAGTGAAAGAACATGAACTGCATATGCTTGAATTGCTTGCTCAAAACCTGTGCATATGTGCATAACTGTCAGCTGATTGAATGGATCAGTTAGGGTGATCAACAGAGTGCACAAACTAAGCAGATAAAAGATCGTCACCACAAACTAGGCAGTAGGCACTAACATAATGAATCAACTTCAAATTAAACATTCATCATATAAAAGATATTGGCAATTCCATTCAACTGCAGGATAATGGCTAACTACTTGCACTTGTCAATCATAGAATTATTTCCCTAAAATGTGCTATTCATCAACTAAATTTTCTGCTTGCTAGCAAAGATCGTGATTTATATAATGTACTGACGTTCCATCATAGTACGCTTGATTTATAAAAACGTTTACAAGTTGTAACATGCACATACCTGGTACAACCTCTAAAATGTGGCGGCTCTTGGCCGCTTCATCCCAGAACTGTCGGAACCTAGCCGTCTGAATATGAAAACAGACAGACAACATCAAATTAGTGAATATCAACATAAACACCGCATCTATTAATATCAGAGAAAAACGAGACCAAAACTACCTCCAAGTAGTTGGAAAGAACAATCAGAGTCTTGAACTGTTCCTCCATTTGCTAGTAGTAATCCACATTGAGATAAAATGCAATCAGACTAAACATGCTTCGCACAATTCTAATCGAAACTGTAAACCGAATCAAACAGAACACGAGAACATACCACTCTTTCCGGAATCAGAAAGAGACAGAGGCTGAAATCCGGCTTAGGCATTGCCATCAGAGCCTATCAAACCAATCAAACAGAAAAAATTACATTAGTAACCTTTATAACCAGACACACATTAATAACACAAAACTCGGGTAGTCGAGTTATCAGAAAATACCAATCAATCATGCATCACAATACGATACTAGTTAGATTGGGCCAAATCTAGCTTAAAATCAAGACGAGCATATAAAAAAACAAACATCCTAAACCTATAAATCAATAACAAAACTATTCGTCTATTCGATTATACACAAAACAAAAAACAGGATAAAAAACCCAAGCATATCTACTGGCTATCAGTAAATTCTATAGGAAAAGAAAACAAACACATTTCAGCAATAAATCAAACGCAGCTAAGATGAAAAATGGAGCAAGTTGACATACCCGATTCTGGTCAATGACGTCGACGATGACGACAAGCGTGCCATAGTCTTTTCCGTAGTTGACGAGGGCAACCCTTCCGATCTCGACGTACCTCTTGAACGGCTGTAAAAAGAAAGAAGAAAATTAGGTATAAGTAAGAAACTCCAGTTAGATTTGGATTTGGAGGAAGACGACGATGAATTCGCTCACCATTTTCACAGGTTCGTTAATGCGGAATGAGAGGGTGGAGGCGGAGAGAGACAATAAGCAAGTGGAAACTAGGGTTAGGATTTTACACTGTTAAATCCGTCGCTGCCTTTTTACGACGGATGTTATCCGTCGCAAAAGGCAGATTTTTTATTTTTTTTTAAAAATTCGAATACTTTTAACGACGAATAAAAAACCGTCGCTAATTAGCGACGGTTAGATTCTTATCCGTCGTTAAATATACCATTTTTTATTTAATTTTTTAAAAAGTCAATAACATATTTGCGACGGATAAAAAACCGTCGTTAATTAACGACGGTTAAAATTGCACCGTCGTTAATTAACGACGGTTAAATATTAACCGTCGTTAATTAACGACGGTTTTTAACCGTCGTTAATTAACGACGGTGTTAGCGACGGCGACGTAGCGACGAATCTATCCGTCGCTACTATTAGCGATCCGTCGCTAATTAGCGACGGATAGATTCCGTCGTGGTAATCCGTCGCTATATAATGGATTTTTTGTAGTGGTGGTCCTTGGTCTCTTAAATCCATTGACATGCCTACCATGCAACTTAAGACCAGATAGCTTGATTGCTTAACTAGCTAATGTGCTTCGTTATTGGTGAAACCGTGAAATGTATAGTTGCAGCCTAAATAAATTTTTTAAGACTTAAAGATGTAGCGGATTAAAATCTCAATTTAGAAATGCATCTCGAATTCTAAATTTAATGAGACGACGAGACATTTCGAAAAAGTTTCCATACGTTTCGAAAATACTTAAAACTAAGAAAAATACTGACTCCTGCTCTTAATAATTGAATCCAAAGGTAAAAATGTTACACAAAATAATAAATTTCAATTCATGATCAAATATAAGAAACCCAAAAGTCACAAGTAGTGCAAAACAACCAACCAGTACAGTAGTATTAAAAAGAAGAGAAAACAAATTAATTATTAATCTATTATTCCATTTGCTCAACCATAAGAAAACAAATTTCAATTCATGCTTCATTGAATTTGGGGTGAATTACATATACTACCCCTTAAATTTGGGCCAATTACAGAAACCCCCACTATGGCATCAATTACAAATTAACCCAAATTTTACACATGATTTTTTTTCTAATTACATCCAGG
>JAYMSR010001259.1:0-10641 GCA_036897825.1 Plantago rigida | reverse complement strand
TCTACATGCAACCATCACATGGTAACTTTAATTTGCACTTTATAACTATCCAAGTCACTCGAAAACTTTTCTTTTTGAAGTAAACTTTTATTATAAACTAAACGAAAAGAGGATTACACCCCGAGTCTGCAGAGATAACACAACTAAAAGAGGAAGATAAGTCATGACTAAAAGAGGAAGATAAGTCTCGATTAACAAACGTACTAAGCCACGTGTCACTCAGAAACTTTATGGTACTCGATTGCCGTTAAAAAATAACGAAATTCGAATCCAACATTATTACATTTCCAAAAAATGGCAAATAATTCAAAGCCACTCTATTCAATGTTGGTTTACTACAAATTATTACACTTCCAAAAAAATATATTTGAAAGGAAATTTAATTAAAACACATACCAAAAACTATAACTAGCAATTAGCAATTACAATATTACCTTAAAAGGCTATATTGTTTGGGAATTTGATGAAACGATTAGGGATAATTATTTGTCATGCTGACTCTAATCTCCAGTGCTTGTCTTGTCTTCTTCTCCTTCTTCTTCTTCACTGGAATTCGAAACCTCTCGGTGGCACTGTGGCCGGACCACGGCAGACACAGGCGGTTTATCAACAACAGTGCTGGCCGAGCTCCCTATGCTGGAGATTTATTCACCTTGATCGACGACAAAACCTAGATCTCCTTACCACCTTCCAACAACTGCACAACCTTCTTCAACCGGTAACTCTTCAATAAATTACTTTCAGACTGTGACCAATTTAGCGAAGATTCACTGTCCGTTTGATTGATTAGCTCTACCTGCATTATATCCATTGCAGATTCGTAGCTTTTAATTGTATTCCGAGCATTTGAAGTAACGGAAACTTTCATTTTGGTTTAATACTCTCATTTTGTATGCCATTTTAGCTGTGTGCTGTACATGGTGAAAAATAGACATTCTCATTTTGTTAAGGATGAAATGTTTGTGTATTACAGCCTCCTCCCTTTGTTAGGGTGAGGATTTTTTTGATGTTTTGGTGAAATAAGTCTTGTCTTGATGAAGTCTTCTGGTGTGTGCTCTAGAATATGATCATGTTTCTCTATACTTGAGCTGAAAATGGTTATGCAGGACATATGTTTGAAGTTTTTCATTGTTGCAGGTGAGTTGTGACTATAAATGATTAATTGAAATCATCAAGGGTGGTCTTCTATCTAGGTTTCGCGCTGCTGGGAGGCTCTTATTCACATTGAATATATTGCAGTTATCCATGAAGAGATAAGGTGTGATGATCCTAATTTAGTCTGATTGTCACTTCATTTTGGAGCCTAGCGGGTAAAGGAAATCTTAAAGTGGCGTATGTTTTGCACACATTAAATGTTTTCTTTGTCTGCTATTCGTATCTCTTACGTCAATCTCAATCTCTATTTTATTTCTATCTTTTTTCATTTTATATTTTTTTTATTCGATTCCTTTTCTATCAGAATGAAAGATCGTTATTTCCTTAAATGGACTCTATGCAGACGTGTCTGTTTTGTAATGTAAGTTTTGCTTATCGCCTGTTCCTTTGTCAACCTAAAAAACAATGTCACTTATTTGTGTAGGAAGATTAAAACTTGAGTAATTCATAGAGGTTGTGCGGTTTTTTTATTACTGGATCATGATGTGACTTGAATCCATACCAGGGATGATGTAATCCTATGGCTTGTGCATTAGGTTAGATAGATCTTCATTATCATATTTTCTCTCGGATATGACATGTTTCAGTATATGAAAGAGAGGTAGATGCATGTGATTCACTGAATTTGGTGAGAAAATGAGAAATAAAGGCATCTACACTAAGTTAGCTGTAGCCCCATTGTCAGAAGAAAGGAAATGGCTTGTGGTGATAAGTGGTAACTCTTCCAAATAAGCTACCGAGGAAAACCACCCTGGCTGGGATGTAACTATGTTTTTGTATTGTTCTGTTCTGCAATTCAGTCTATGATTTGTCTGATCCTGCTGTCATACTCACTCTGTATATTATCTTCAATGTGATTGATGTCTTGCTATGTTATGTTCTGTAGTTGTGGAATCACCTTGTCACTCTGATCGAAGATTATGGCAGAAAATGATATACATTTTGTGAAGGCAGAAGAATGTTGCTCAGGGGTTGGAACAAGTCCACCAAGTAGTATTGAAGCGTCTCCTGAGCAAATTCAAGGGAGAAATGGGCCTCAGATGAAGGTAAAAATATTCGATAATATGCGGCGGAGTGGTACAGAGGTTAATTAAATGACAATTTAGTAGATTGATAATTAATTCATTTCCTATTAAGTATGGAGGTATCAGTTGAATTTTAAAGTGGCCATTAGAAGCCTGCCCTGTTGCCATAATTGGGTTTTAATTTCCCAAGAATATAGCATCTAGCAAAGAACTGTATACGCAATTATTGGCCATTCTCGATTTATAGTCAACATGTCTGAAATCCCTGAAGCATGTTTGATCCGTATTACTTGTGCTTTAAATTATCTTTATATCCCACAAAGTTACCTTAGATGAGCTATTTTTTCACTCATTCCAAATAAGTTTATTTGGTTTTCTCTAAATTATTTCAAGTTAGATGAACATTCCACGATTATCTAATGAAAATATTTTCCTCTTTTTATCTTGACAAGTTTATATCCAATCTGGAACAATTTTTATTGTGTTTCACGATCCATTGGAATTACTTACATGTTGTAGTCTAATCAGCATAGTTATTGACCACGGCCGCTCCGTCCGCTATCTTGCTACGCCATGAGCCCCGAGCGTCCGCTCCAGGACACGCTGTGATTCTGGCGCTTTAGGGTTTTGCCCCCCCTATAAACCTAATTGTACTCAGATAGAAATAGCAGCAGCCTCTATTCTCTTTCTTTCAACGTCTTCTTCTATCTTCTTCTCCACCCCCTTCATCGCTACTCTCCACCTGCCAAACTCATCTGGGTCTACTCTCCGGCGCTATTTCTCTCTTTCTTTCAACATCTTCTTTATTTGTTGCTTAACTTTTGTTGAATTTGATTCAAGACTTCCCGTTTCTTATTATGAATTATCTATTATGACTTTGATCATTTTGCTTTGATTTTGGGTATTTGTTTGGATATTTATGAATATTATGAGTAGTATATAGTTTTTATGACATGCATGTGCAATACTTCGAATCAGCCATCCCGCTATTTGGGGTTGGCTGCTCCTTGTCACTATCTGGGATCGATAACTATGCTAATCAGCACATCTAACTTGATAGAATATCTCATAGGAATATATGGTCTATGCTTTGTACTTTCTCTGTTTCCGTCTTGAGGAAGAAAAACTGTTTAAAAGATTTTAATTGATATAATATATCTGAATAATTTAGTGTCTATCATTGACAGATGTGAATAGAAATAGAATTTTCCAATTAAAACTCAAGTGTAAAAAAATTTCATACAGTAAACCATGTGTTCTAGAAATGACCAGTCATATTCACTGGGTTGAGTTGCTATGTTGCTTTTCCCATATTGTGACTAATGGTTAAAGCTTATGTCTTGATTTTGTTTGACAGAGAAAAAGAGGGAGCAGTACGAATTGTCATCAATGCCATAAAAACAGAGAAGACATCCTTCAGTGCAAAAGATGCAATAAACAATATTGCATTACTTGCGCCAAAAGATGGTAAGAACTGTTTTTGACTATGAAATTGCATCTTCCTGTTCTTTGAAATATTTAATATTTTGGCATAGCCTGTAGTTCCTTGGAATTCCATGGTTTAATTGTTTATCAGCAACAACAATTAGAACCTCCTATTACTGTCTGGTGTGGAAAATAGAGTCATTTGTCATGAAGTTGTGCTCATTGTTAAACTTAAAACTTGAATGAAGTTGATTTTTTAGATAATAATGTTTACAGTATGTGGAAGTTTTTATTTCCACCCATGAGATAAAACCTCAGTAAGAAATTCTGTGCATAGTCGGATTCTTTAACATGTCTCGAAACATTAATTATAAGAATATAATTTTCGTATCTGTGTAACGTTCTAACATGAACTATATCATATGAGAGGGTGTAGCTGTCGATTTTACCTCCTAAAAATAAAGTGACTTTAAGTTTCTGCCCTCTTAAATGAGCTCGTTTTCAACTCACTGCAGCATGATCTCTTTATTTATTTATATTAATTTATTTATACAGCAATTCTTATACTCTTCTGTGAAACATTTTTCTTCACTTTATGGAAAAATAAACTTAAAAAGGTTTTCCAGTTAGTGATATATGAGTAGCACTAGGATGTTATTAATTTGTATGGTCGTGCATCACAACCAATATGTAGTTGACATTCACAAAGGATTATATACCTGCCAATGGATAAAATAAAATTACTAAAATTGAGTGAGAAAAATTCTTTCCTGCATTCAAATATCTAAACTTCTGAATTGATTGCAATAATGGAGCCAACAAGATCCTCGAGTCGTAGGTTGTAGCCATTGACTCATTTGTAGAGAAATAGGTTGGTTGAACCGTGTCATGTAACTTAAACAGCTGCTTCGTTCTACGCTGAAGTTATCTTGTACATGCATGTTATGTGAATTTATTGTTTTTTGATCTATAATTAGCTTTTCCTTGTGAATTCCAGGTATCCAAACTTAAAAGGGGCATCGTTTGCCGAATCTTGCCCTATGTGTCGTAATATCTGCAATTGTGGAGCGTGTTTACAATCTAAGGGGGCATCTAAAGTCTGTATTACTTTAAAGTAATCTTTCGGATATCATCACATTGTCGGCTTGTTCTTTTGAGTCTTGACACTGGCATTTATTGACTTGCAGATGCAGGATTTGCAGATTACTCCTGAACAAAGTTTATATTTCTCAAAATATACAATTAGGGTACTTCTGCCGTCCCTGAAGAAGTTTGCCGAGGAAAGTCGAGGTAATTCCGGTTGCTAGGTGTGGAAATTCATTTGGATTGTTCATTCCCTCTGATAAAATTGACCTAGGGCCTAGACCCCTTCTGCCCTTCTGTTCATGGTATAATAAGCATATTGAATTATGTCTCCCCATGGTGTTCAAAATCTTGTCAATGCCAAATGAATAAAACATCTTATGGAGACCCTCAATTTGTGTAGCTAGAACACTGTATTTGATAAAACCTAGATCACATAAAGCTAGCTGGAAAGCACCAAAATTTGAAGAAATAGAAAATGTGGGGCCTTATAGCATACTTGTATGAAAACTATTGTTATACTGAGATATTACGTTTTTCATACATGTTTATTTAGTTCAATACACATGAAAATTGTACAAGTATGATATAATAAATGTGTTATGTTGATAAATAATAATATAAATAATTTGAGACTTTGATTACTTAAAGGATCTGCACGTAGAAAAAATCAACTCATTTTTTGTCATTTAAATTCAGGCAACAAGTTGCCGAGTTAAATTCAATTTAGTCACTGCCTTGGATTTATGTTGAAGTACCTTAATAAATGCTGAAGGTTTCTTACTTCTCGAGAAAATCCATTTATCAATGTTAAGAAACTGTTCATTGAACACCCTTGTATTTTGAACATCGGTTTAGTCATTGACTGAAAATTGAATTGACAAAATTTGATTAACGTGTAATTGAGCTAGTAGTTTATTTTGGCCACAATAGTAAATCTTAAGCCTAAGTTAATAAATTTTATATAGCGTTAGAGCTTTTTCTGAGATCTCAAAGTGCAAGAGCACACTCCGAGAGTAAAATTCAAGGAAATGTCAAAGCTCTATGTGATCTAGAGTGAACCTGCAATTGAAGTATATATTACTGAATGAGTATCAGTTTCCATGGACTTTTTAGTTGCCTTAATTGCTGCGTTAAAGTGTTGCATTATTTATTTCAGATAACGATGTTGCCGAATTGCTTGCCCGGGCAAAGGGCGTTGCTGGAATACATGACATTTGTGGGCAACCAACTTCCGAAAGATCTTGCTCATGCCTGACAAGTGATGGATGGAGCATAGATACATGTAAAGCTTCTTCGAGAGACCAGGCTGATGACAACTATTTGTACTGTCCCCTTGCTTCAGATACAGAAATATCTGACTTGCAGCATTTCCAGTTTCATTTTTCTAATGGTCAACCCGTTATTGTTCGGAAAGTGCTAAGTGGAATCTTAAGGTTGAGTTGGGAACCAACAGTTGTAGAGCGTGCTCTCCGCATATGGCAAAAGAATGGCAACAACTCTCTGGATATATGCGTCTTGAATTGCTCCAATTGGTCTGAGGTTAGTCGATTTATATATTACAGTTAAGTACTATGGAAATCCCCGAATTAGAGGAGTGGTAAACTATATATAGTCTTAGATTTATTCTGATGCTTTCATTTACATGAAAATGCTTTCTCTTGCCGCCAAATTTGTTTTCCAACTGCGTTGTTTGTCTTTTCAATTTCTTTTTTTTATTATGAATGATTATTTATGATTCTTTCTTTTTGCATAAGGTTGTTGGGACAGTTTGTTTAGTTCGTCCCTTGATATCTCCTTATGTCTTTCTCCCTCTGTCCCAGAGCAAATGTCACATTTTGTTTTGGGCACTTAGATTAAGATGCAAATCTGTAAAAGTAGTCAGAATAAAGTGGTTTTGTAGTATGTAGCCGCAAATGAGTGTTGCACGTGGGTGTATAATTTGCCAAAAATGGAAACGTGACAGTTGTATTGAGACCATATATAGATAGAATATGCAAAATTTGGTCTGGAACAGAGGGAGTATTTGCCATAGTTTCTTTTTGACTAAATGTTTGAATATTTTCTTGACTTCATGACATCCAGGAGATGATCCCCATTGCAAAATTCTTTGAAGGATATAGTAAGGGTATGTTTGACAAGCATGGTTACGGAAAGATACTTAAGTTGGAGGAGTGGCCTTTATCTGGAGTGTTCCAAGAGCAAATGCCCCGCCATAATACGGAGGTAATTAGATGCTTGCCATTCAAGCATTACACGCATCCAGCAGCTGGTTCCCTCAATGTGCCTGCCAAACTGCCTGAGTTGCCAATTCTGAATGTTGGACCAAAGATGTCTGTTCATTATGGTCCTCACGGAACTCATGAGGGATCGCAATGGGACTCCATAACAAAGCTTCAGTATACTGTGTCTGATAGGGTACTCGTTGCTATTAATATTTCTTGCTTGAATAATTTGAACATTAATAAGGCAAACTTACTTCATTCTACTTCTTCACAAACTATCCATGATCTACATTAGTCCGCATATTGGTTCGAGCATGTTTGCTCATTTTTTATTAATCTCTGCATGCAATCGGTTGCTTCTCATGCACATTCTATTGCTAGACATATCGTTACGTGGAACTAAAAGAACCTCCTTTTCATTTAACTTCCACTCTTTTAGTTGTAGCACATTTGTGACTATGCTTACCTATTTTCTTAAGGTTGAAAGTATGGTATTACCATGAAATGGCCTGGGATATACATGACTGACTAATTCTTTGTTGTTATCCTTTCGTAGATGCACAAATCGACAAGGGATAATTTATTTTGAAATTAAACCCTTTCCCGAACTTTGAAACTACCCCTCTTTGGAGTAGAAACTATACAGGAAGGCATGAATATTATACCTCAGTAGTAGTGATCTTTAAGTTGCAAAAACCTCTGGGCTAAAGCTACGATTTATCTTGTCATGTCAGCTAGTATTTTTTCATTTTCTCATCCTCACACTTCAATTTTATATCCTTTTCTCCCTGTTACCTGCCTAAATACAACTGTTTAGCTGGGGATTCTCTCAGCTGAGACAGTCTGCATTTTTCCCTATCTTCACTTTTCAGGTTAATATCTTGATGCATGTTGCATCAAGTACACTCCAAGAGCTTTCAACTTTGGACAAGTTGGACAAAAGCACATTGAAAGATCACGAGGATGCAGAAGCGGGCACCTTGTGGGACGTCTTCAGAAAGCAAGATGTTCCTAAACTTGAGGAATATCTTAGAAAATATGACCAAGAGCTCAGGCCAATCCTTTATCAACATCAAGTAATTTCACGTAATCCTGACTGAAAAGTTTGTAACATAAATATTTTGCATAGATTTACCATTTTGGATCATGGATTATGTAGAAATTTGGTAGATCCTAACCTTGCCTTTGGCTTCTTTGCTCTATCAATCCCAATTCCTATAGCCTTGGGTCTGTGGGTGCCTTACATCTTTATTGTGCTTTGCTCAATGAATCTATCCTGTCACTACTTCCTTTTAGTATGTTCTATCACACCATTAGTTGCTTAGTCCATGTTCATGTTGAGTCATATATATTTTATGCTCCATAAGAAACTTGTCAAGTTATGTTAGATGTCCTAATTGGGTTCCCACAAGCATGCAGAATAAGGATTTTACAAATGTTAAAATGTTTCATACTCACTTTTGTGCATATCTCGCTTGTAATGCATTTCATGTCCTTTCTAGTTCCAGATTGGCCAGAGAGGAAAAATAAGAAGTATGGGTTAGCTTAGCAGCCTAGAGAATGATGCTGCATTTAATAATATTAATTCCATAAATTTTCATCTTTATTTATTTAGTATATTTATATGTTTTTCTTTTATATATCTTTTGACATGTCTCGGACTTCATTGTATTGCATTTTCTTGTGCTGTTGTTCTGGGTAATCTAGCAGGCACCTACTGTCCACTCTATTCATGATCAGACTTTTTTCTTGACAATGGAGCATAAAAGAAGGCTAAAGGATGAGTATGGTGAGTCTCCCCTTATTATTGCAGCTAATTGTGTTAGTGGATGGTCGGTTAATCAGTTCATTGTTTGTGATTGCGTAGGTGTTGAGCCATGGACATTTCTTCAGAAGTTGGGTGATGCTGTAATTATACCTGCTCGCTGCTTCTATCAGCTTAGAAATTTAAAGGTAGTGCAGTATGCTGTAGCTATCATTAGTTATTAAGGTGTTGGTCTATCATATAGATGACATATAACTCTATGGCCTCTGTCCTTTAAGTGTTATTTTCTGTGTACACATAAACTGACTCAGCAATTTACAGAAATTAAATAAAAGTAAGTTTTCAACAGTCTAGAGAGGGGTGCAAAGAAATAAAAAGAAACCCATCTTACCAATTTTGGACTAAGATCTGTGGCTTTGTGCGACGCTTGCAATCCAAAGTATCTAAACTTTAGTTTCTTTCAGAGAAATACCATTTTTCTTTGAGCACTGCCAATCATGCTGCCCCAGGTTGTCATGAATCTGATCTTCCATCAGTGAGATACCATTTCCATACTCCACTGCAATTTATTGGGATAAAACAGCATAGCTTAGTTGCTGTTGTCATTATGTTGGAGTTGACTGGGGCTTCATTTGCCCTTGCCCTTCTACCAGACAATTTCAACTTTAGGCTGTGCTCAATCTATTTACCTTGGTGTTCGTTCTTGCTACCAGGTTTCCATGTTATATAAGATTCATTATAAAGAAGGCAAGAACACCACCATCTTACTAGTACTAGGTTTCCCAAAAAAAACAAAAAAGAAAAAACTGTCAGTACTGCACGTGTTATTTTACAGAGGAGGTTCCTTGAAATAGTAGGGTTGCTGGTTTTTGGTTCTTTCTTCAACTTTTTTCACTGTGGGCTTCTTGACTGATGATGGTGAACTTGGTCAAAATATGGTCTGAGAGTGCATGTATAGTTTATCTCAACCTTTATCCAACATAATTATACTCGTACATCCTTTGATGCATATATCCTTGTGAGAATGTCTTGACAGATACATAACTTGTTTTGCAGTCATGCATTCATGTTGCTGTGGACTTCGTTTCTCCCGAATGTCTTGCTGAGAGTGACCACTTGTCTGAAAAGCTTGCCTGTCTTACCCCTGGTGGTATCCTGGAGGAAACTACATGTCAGGTGCCTATACTTTTCATTTCTCTTTATTTTCTGTGCCTTGTTTCTCATATAGCAACATGCTTCCTCAGCTTCTAGATCTTGTAAATATAAATTTCCTCTAGCATAGTAAACAGGGCATCTAACTGCTTCCAATCAAACAGGCGAAGACTCTGATACTCCATGCAATACAAGAAGCTGTGGAAGACTTGGAGAAGATTGCTTGAACCTTGAAGCATCTGTGGAATGTGTGGGGCTGTGGAGAGCAGGAGCCGATTTCACTTATGTTTTTGAGTTCTCGATTTAGTTTGATCCAAAGCACAAATGGATTGTACTTCCTGTCAGTGTTTCGATCGAGTTTAGATAGATTCAAGTAGGTAGCGAAAGAAAATAGGACCGGTTTAAACTTGGACATGTACTATCCGTCAGTTCTTTTTTCCTTGATGAAGACTCGTGTTTTCCAAATTCAAAGCATTCAACTTTGTTCTTATGGAAAGACAGATTTGTAGCTAGTTGGTCATTTATGTTGTGTGCCATCTTTTTATCACCCTTCTAATCTACTATCTACTGGAGTACTAATATTAAGCAAATAACTTTCTCCGTTTTTTTTAAAGGTTTACATTTTGTCAGTTTCAAATTTTTTTATAGTTTAACGTGTCCTTTTTTTAAAATCCACTATATTAACTTATTATTTTTTTAAACATTCTATTTCATACTTTATTCATTCTTCATTTTACTTTTTCTTTACTATCTTAATTTTTACCATCTATTTTCTATTTTATTTTATTTTCTTAAAATTTACACAAAATTA
>JAYMSR010001258.1:0-10648 GCA_036897825.1 Plantago rigida | reverse complement strand
CGAGCTTTTATCGAGCTTTTACCGAGCTCGAGTTCGAGCAGCTCGATAAAAGCTCGGTTCGTGAACACCCCTATTTCTACCTGACTTATCCGCAAGCCCCCATCTGCCTCAAAGGGGAAGAATAACTATAGTATCCCACGAGTCAACGTCAATCCTACGGCAGTATGGCGTGGAGATGCCTACACTTGCCACTGCTTTTCCCAAGAACTGCTCAGTTTCGAACAGCCGGATCTGAGAATTCATTCAAGTATATGGCTAAGGTTCTTGTTTCATTGCTCGGATGACAGATTTATTACCAGGATTAAAAATCTTGCATGCCAGTTGAGCGTGTTGAATATTCTGACACCAACTTGAGAAACATGGATGACTTGTCCTCTATTAGCTGTGTCGGAGTATCAAATTCTGCGACACGGCCTGCAAATCACCAAACAAAAGTTCCAGTAAGTCAGTCATCTACTTCTAAGCATGCATTATCAACAGTAAGGCAATATATGTGAACTGTTGCTAATCGATGGATACACCAAGTTCCAACCATTTAGCCAGCGCGGTTACTCACATCTCACTAACGCAGTTATTCACATCTCACTAATATAATATTGTCCTTTTTGGACCGGAGCCCTCACGAATTTACTTTTAAAAACACCCAAAAAGCCTCATAATATCGTGAGGGTGGCAATCTACTTATGTAGATTGTATGATCTAAACCATTTGTAACCTCTCGACCACTAATCGATCGAGACCCGGCCTTTGGGCCAGCACGGTTACACATGACTTTGACCACACACGTCTCCCTCTTATGATATTGTCCACTTCGTGCCAGAGCTCCTAAGGATTTGGTTTTGGAAAATCACCAAAAATGCTTCATACTATGTGAGTGGTGGTCTACTTATATATTGTTTATCCGCGCTCTTAACCGATGTGGGGTGCGGATAATACATAAACAATTAACATATTCTAATAATTATTCAACTTTGGGATCGGTTGCAATGCAAGTAAAGTGCTAAATATACATTTGTCATTTTAACCGTCCCACAAAACTTCATACATTACTAAAAAAGAAAGTAACACACCAAATAAATAATAAAAATTCTTACCTTTACACTTAAATCGTAAAATTACACCTCTTAACACTAAAAGTAAAACTTTTCCCACATTATCATGTTTTATCATAAACTTTAATTTTTCACCTAAAAGTACGCGTGGTACTCCAAGACGGAGGGAGTCTGTACTTGTAATGCTCACTATATAAGAACCATCTGAAGATAATACTTTAACTATCAGCATGATTGGCTCAAACATGACATCATGAACACAGAAAATTCAGGCAGCGTGAAAAATTTTAATGGACAAAGGAACGGGATGCATGTTTGCATATGGTCAGCATAAAACATGCTCAAATGAACACCCACATAGACGAAAATCACTAAGGAAAGCAAAAATATGATTCTAAAGAGGGAGCAACTGCAATGGACAGACATAAACTGTGTAATAAATGCTCTGAGCTAATGCACACAGTATCTGGAACATGCAGAAGGACTGATGGAATTCAGCTTACCATCACTGAGGACCAAAACCAGATCACTGTCAATAACCGTAGGTATGCGGTGAGCAATTGTTAAGACAGTGCAATCCTTAAATTCAGTTCTTATTATCTTTTGAATGAGGTTATCAGTCGCTGAATCCACCGATGCAGTTGCTTCATCAAGCACCAATATTCTAGCTTGTTTAAGCAAAGCCCGTCCAAGGGATACTAGTTGCCTTTGGCCCACACTCCAATTATCTCCATTCTCTATAACTGGTTAAATAGATTGACAATTTGTACCCAATTAGCAACACAATTAGTTAAAACTTCCTGCCAGGGGGAAAGCTTTATAAAGTCGAACAGCAGGATAGCTATATACCTGGTGAATCAAGCTTATGCTCCTTCTGGCGTACTATGTCCCCAAGCTGAGACTTATCAAGTGCCTGCAGAATTCAAGTCAGGTATTACTATCAGTGTATCGCATAATGATACAAGAGGTTATAACAGAGCGATAAGTAAGACACTCCCATGCATTACAGATTTGATAAACACATAACAAAAAGTTTCATTTGAAGGTTGCACTGCAGAGATTTCGCAAGTCACCCTACCATTAAACCGATAACACTTCACAGCCAAATAAATGTGAATTTGCACTTTCCTGTCCATTGTGTTGGACGCAGCACTTTATAATCTAACCTCTAAAACATTATTATATTCAGAGTTGATGCAGCAGACCTACTCAGCCTAACATGACTCTTCCATTTGTATGAAAACTACACCAATGTCACAATGTTGGTATTCTTGAAAGGGTGAGGTTGCAGAGTGCCAAGTTGGCGAAGCTGTGTTTTACCCTAAAAAGTTACCACAAAACCCTCACATTTGTATACGAAGTATGAACTGTGAATAATGTTTTGATTTTGATTCTTACAGAACAGTTATAAAAATTAGGAAAGGACTGCAAATTATACCTCCCACACTTCTTTGTCTGGGTGCTCTTCAAGTGGATCTAGATTGGCTCTAATAGTTCCTTCAAACAAAGTCGGGTCTTGGGGTATGATACTCAGCCGGCTACGGAGGTCGTGAAGACCAACCGTTGAGATATCAATGTTGTCTATTATAATTCTGCCACCTGCAGGTTCAATCAACCGGAATAGGGCCTGGATCAAGGTAGACTTACCACTCCCAGTACGTCCAACAATTCCAATTTTTTTCCCACCAGGAAATGTGCAGGAGACACCATGTAGTACAACAGGAAGACTCTCCTTATAACGAACCTATTGATAAACATTAAAGTCATATCATAACTCGTCCATACTCACTGTTAGAAGCAACACACATAGTTGACATTGAAAAGAAAAAAAGAAGAGCGGAAGATATGATACTGATACTAGAGTGTATTAGTTTTTACATCATTAAATTATCTCCATTGTTTTATATTGTTAAACCATGAAAATGACCAACAATTTATTTTGAGACTAAGGTTGTGATAAATAAGCCACAACGCTGCCAAGTCACATTTGCATGGTCATATTCTCCACAATAACCAAACGAACAGGTCAGACATAGCTAGTGCCAAAACTGGAAAAGATTTCTGATTAAGTACCTTTAAATCATGTAATTCTATAGTGCCGCTCTCAGGCCATGATGATGAGGGGCGTGAATCTTCAATAAGAACTGGTGCTTCACTGGGTAACTTGCAATACTGATGGATCCTCTCTATCGAGATGATTTTGTTTTCAAGCTTGCAAAAGCTAAGTATCCAGCGTGATAGACGAGCATTCAAATTGATGCCATACGTTACAGCAAGGCCTGCCATACCTATCAAAGAAAGGTTTGGATTAAAATTTGTGGCAAGTCACAATGTAGCAGCAATTTGCCCACTACTTCCCCAAAATGACTAGCAAATAAGTTACTAATCTGCCTTTTTTTTTAGATGAAGCATCATAAAATAAATCTTATTCCATGTTACAGCCTATATATTTCCTTGGGTGAGATGTGAAGAAATTATTAGTGAGTCCGAAAATAGTACTCCCTCCGTCCCAATCTTAAATTCCCACTTGGAATTTTTAGTCCCTCGGGTTTTCATCCCTAAATAGCAACAATTATCCATTATTTATTCATTTCTCTGTTACTTTATTCATTTCTTTCATAAACTTCCTCCTTGTTCATTTTATCTCAAACTTTAAAACCCACTTACAACTTGTATTCATTATTTACTCATCTATTCATTGAGTCTTAATTGCTTTTCCCAAAAGCCTGGAACATAAGACCCAGGACGGAGGAAGTATAAAATTAAATAGCCTAGTTCAAGTAAATTAATTCAATTTCTTACTTGGATCTATACTTCCATGTGGAAAGCTCACAAGTAAGACCATGCAAAACGCAAATACAAATGTGGAGAGTAATTCCATGCGTAAGCAAAGCCATTCAATTGCTGCGAGACTGCAGAAGAATGGACGGGCGAAGCAATCAAGCAGATAAAGATTTTTCTTCATGAATCTCTTTTCTTGCCCAAATCCTCTGATCATAGCCGCTCCAGCAATTGATTCTGCAAAAAGATGAATCACCGGAGATTTCTGAATGCTTACAATGCGAACTAGTTCTCTGGATGAAGCCATATAGTATTTCTGCATTGTTTAGAATTACATGAAATTCATTAGTTCATTAGTCTTAAGCTGTTATCTCTGCTTGTTAAATAGTCAGTGTCACAGATGAATTTTGTGGTCACTTGCTGGCATATACAAGTGTTCAAGAATTATTTTCTGTCTCTTTCTTTTATTTTTTGATGTCATGATAACACAAAAAATCATTTACTAGCTTAGCACGCACGTATATGAACACCAGTCCTAATTTATGATCACCCACCTGCATCCATAGACAAGCAATTGCCATTGGAATGACGAGGAGCAAAATTTGCCAGGTAACTTGAGTCATCACACCTACTATCCCAATAAGTTGGATTGTAGTCGAAGCAAAGCCGCCAAGTCTGAAAGGAATATCCAGATCAACAACGCTTTGATCAATTGACACCTGGCATTAATAAAGAATGGTCATAAATGTGAAGAAAACAGGAGGCAAAAAAATGAAATTGAAAAAAAGAAAACAGGACAAAAGATATGCAGCATACACGATTCAATATTCGTCCAGCTGGAGTAGAGTCAAAGAACGACATTGGTGCTCGAAAAATTGATGTGAGCATTTTAAGGAATAATTTTTGAGCAGCTGCAAGACCAAATGTTGCAACCAGAACAGCCCTGACAAATATGAATAAGGAGCTCCCAAAAGCAAGCGCCATATAAACACCAATAAGAACCATACTGCTGGTTCTTGGTTTGTCCCCAGCAGTTTGTGGATTTGCCCAAGCCATCCACCAACTGCTGGCTATTTGAAGGACTTGAAATAATGTTTGTGCTATTATAATTAAAGGAATTAACAAGCCCTTATAAGCGGCTGTCATGTATGATAGATACACTTTCATGCTGACTTTTCCTCTCTCTCTCTCTTCTTCCTGCACAAGTTGTTTTTTCCTAGAACGTTTAGCTTTCTTCTTCTCTTTGATTGCTTTAAGGTCTGAAGCTGATATGCCTTCCTTCGGTTCCTTCCCCATACCGGCAAGATTACTAACAACAGAGACACATTTTTTACTCATGGTAACTGAACTATCAAGAGGATCCTGCTTCGGCGATTCATCAGAAAGTTGATTGTAGAAGTCCATAGCTTCAATGGCTTCGTGATGAGCAGAGACTAGTGTGTCAAAATCTGTTCCTGCTTGTAAAAGATCATCATATTTTCCAGCTTGAATAATATGGCCTTCCTTAAGAACCTACAATGATGAGCAAGGAACATGCAGAAAGTAAGTGCAAAACTTCAATAATTTTATACATGGATTTGATGAGAATGCCAATTGCAAGGTATGCACTATGTCTCACGATGCTGGATCAATATAAATTCAAAATATATGCATAAATACTTGATGAACCAGATATAGATGAATGAGACAGGAATGTGGCGGATGCCAAAGAATCAGAATTTTCGATGTTTCAAGAAACAATACATTTTGAAGATTAGAAGATAAGATTCAAAAGAAATAAACAGTAATCCCATGACACGCTGTCAATAAGATACTTGCAAAATGCTTTGGTTTCTCAACAAGTATACAACAGTAAGAGACCAAGCTGTTAATATAGTACTTGCATTCTGAACAAGACTAAGCTCGTTAATCAATACGAGAACCAAGCTACTTGTGGTTATTACTACAGTAGCCATAACATAAGGAACACTTCTATGCTAAAATCATTATAATGCATACTACTTCCGTATCAATCAATTATTTACGTCTTCCTTTTTCATCCGTCCCAATCGATAGTGTAATTTCTTTTTTAGCAACTTTTTCCTTACTCCTTCATTGTGGGTCACACTACATACATATAGAACTACATAATGAATATACTCCCTATGTCCTGGACTCAACTTCCCGTTGTTCCGGACACAAGTTTTAAGAGAAGTTAGGAGAGAGTGAATACAGTAGGAAAGGGGGTGAATAAAGTATAAGAGAAGATGAATAAAGAAAGATGGTGAATAAAGTAGGAGAGATAATTTCAATTTAAGGAAGAGGAAGTTGAGTTTGGTACAGACCAGAACAGAAAATGGAAAGTTGAGTTCGGAACTGAGTGAGTATAATACACTACTAAAAACCGGGCAAAAGCAATTGTAAACAATTGAACATGACAGAGGCGCATGATTTTTAAAATTCTTGAATGTCAACTTGATGTTCTCTAAATACGACATACTATATGTAAGCATAATAGCCAAGGACCATGGATATTAACAAAATAACAAGGGAGAGTTCACTTCAGTCAGAAAGCATGTACTATGCAACATTAACCTGGCAAATATATCATCAGTAGGAACTTCATGATTCTTTTGCAATCAATATTTCATTAAAACATTAATTAATTCCTCAATTAAGAGAGTGAGGAAAATGAGTTATAGCAGCAGAAACACCGAATGGCATATTCATTCTAGTTAATCTAGGACACATTTAGCGAAGACAAAAACAATTTGTTGTATATCATAGATGTGGAGGATACAACATTAATTTATAAAATTTAAAAGTCTATGTAATATACTCGAATCGATCGACTTGTTCAGCAGAACAACACCACGAAGAATAGATTTTGAGTGTCCTGTTTAGTGCTTCATTACCCAACTAAGACCATTACATTAACACGGAATGGAGCAGTAACAGATATAAAGCAAACTTAGTTGAAATATAGGCTTGTCGTCTACAATTGATTTGGGAGTTTGTTCTCCACCGATGGAGGAGTTATTGAGAAGAATACAATTTAATTGGGGATTAAAGGTTCTTGGAAACATGAATAACATCAGGCCAGATAATGCGTAAAAGTAACAGGAAAAAGAGAGTAACAGTTCAGTTCAGTTCCAGAGGAGTTAGCTTCCAAGTTTGGGATACAAAAGAATATAGACTATAGCAATAGAAACAGCCCTACCAAGATCAAGTCGGCGGCAGGCAAAAATTCAACTTGATGTGTCACAAAGACCACGGTTTTCGCAGCTAGTGCAGTGAGTATATATTCCTGAATTTACATAGAGATAATTCAGCTACAATGGATCTGTTAAGCTTGTATAAAAGTGCACGAACATAATTAAACCTTGAATAATTCTGAGCCAGTGTGTGCATCTACAGCACTGAAGGGATCATCAAGAAGATAAATGTCAGCATCTTGATATAAAGCCCTGGCAAGTTGCACTCTTTGCTTTTGGCCACCACTAAGGTTTATCCCTCTATCACCAATAATAGTTTGATCACCATGTGAAAACAGCTCCAGGTCCTTCTTGAGTGAGCAGGCATGAAGTACACTCTTATATTTAGCTTTGTCCATCGGACTTCCAAATAAGATATTATCCTCTATATTTCCTGACTGTATCCAGGCAGACTGAGAGACGTATGCAGCAGAGCCACATATTCTAACCTGAAGATTTCAACCACAGATCAGCAGTTATTAGATTTCATAAGAAAAATACAGAAATTAAACTGTTCGCAATGCTTAATAAAGAATGACTACTTCAAAACATAAAAATAAAAGAATGAACAATCCATGGAAAAGGACTCACTTCGCCAGAAACTTTTGAGATCTCACCGAGGATGCAAGAAAGAAAACTTGATTTTCCAGAACCAACTACACCACAAACAGCGATGCGCATTCCTTTATCTACCTTAATTGCAATGTCCGACAGAGTCGGGGTTGGAGAAGATGGATCCCAGGAGAATCCTCCATCTTTGATTTCTATGGCTACACTTGAGACGCCATGAGGCACAGAGATTGTTGCATCTTCCTGTAGCTCCTCCTCCTGCAGGAATCCAGTGATTCTGTCAAGTGAGACTTTAGTCTGAGCCATCATAGAAACCAAATCCGGGAAATTCCTAAGGGGTTCCTGCAGCACCCGGAAAGTAGCCAAAGCGGAAAGAACACTTCCTGCAGTAAGCTGGCCACCTAACAATATGCATGTAGCAAAAGTGACAGCCGCTACAAATATAGGGGAGCTCCAAAAGATAAATGTAATGAATGCCTGCGAGTAAAGAGCTTTTTTGAGATACTTAAATTCCACACCACGCATTTCTTCAAGCCTCACTCTGTATCTATCTTCCCATGCTTGCAACTTCAGGATCCTCATATTTCTAAGGCACTCGGACGTCTTCCTCATCCTATCATCCTTTGCAGTCATTAACTTGTCTTGATAATCTTCCTGAACCCTTGCCAATGGGACAGTAGCAACAATCGATATAATTGTGGCAATTAGAGTAGCAACGGCAGCAAGTCCAACATTCTTGTAGAGAATTGCAAGGGCAAGTATTATTTGGAGTGGCAGCATCCAGATATCATGTAAGTACCAAGAATAGTCTCCTACACGCTGAACATCAACTGCCATGTAGTTTACAATCTCCCCACTGGTGTGACTTTGTCTAGCTGAGCTTGAAAGTTTGAGACCTTTCCTATATACCATTGCTGTAAGAGCTGATCTGACATGCATGCCTAATATATCAACCCCAAGATACCACTGTCGAGTTGTTAAGGTCTCCACAAGCTTTGCTGAGAAGAATATCCCAGCAAGAATGTAACCCTCATGAGGAACAGTCTCCTTCCCACCTAGGTAATCCACAAAGTAGCTGATCATATATGGACCCACATAAGAAACTAAAGTGTTTCCACCTGCAAATATTGCATTCCAGGCAGCTTCCCTCCAGAAAGACTTGAGAATAGCCCAGGCTAGAGAAGGGTTCTTCGATGGATTCTCAGCCTTCAACTTCTCCCAGTTTGAGTTTAGCACCTTATAGTTAGTTTTCGAGCGGTCTTGGGGAGCAAGCAAGGGAATATCCTTCAGTTCTAGCGGTCTCCTTGCCCCAGACGAAAGAAGTGGGTTCAACCAGGAAAGGGTGGCCAAGCTGAAAAGACCAGCATCACCATATGGAGTGACCCTAAGACACCCTGCTTCTTCTTCACCGAGAAGTGGCGCTTGAAGATCAGGGTTCCTAAGCACTTCAATGCCAGTGATACCTCTACTAGCAATGAAACATATAAACGCAAGAGCCGGAGTGATGAAAAAATTGGCCAAAACATGAGAACTCAAATGGCCCGATCCTTCTGCCACAAATCCTCTACAGTCAGCATACAAAGTCGACAAACAAAATACAAAGGATGCAACCCACCAAATTCTCAACAACAATGGGAACTTCTCAATGGCCTTGAACTTACAGTAAAGAACTAAAAAACTTAGCACAAACCAAGACAAACTCTGGGCCGCAGGCAAAAGTATCGCAGTCCAATACAAACTACCTCCACCACCACGTGCCTTCTTTATCAGATTAACCCCATCAACAATCAACACAACCAAATGCACTAGCAGAATATAAAAGCAACACAACAGGGAAGCTATGTAGCTTTTACCAATCACAAGGTTCTGAATGTCCTCACCATCATCCACCCCCCTATGCCTAGCTTCCCCCCGATTCCTACCTTCCTCCTTCAGGACCCTTACCCGCCCAAAACACAGAGCAACCTGCCTAGCAGACACAATGGAGACAAAGAGAAGGAGCAAAGTCAAGTTGACACAGACTGAGGCCAATTCCAATACAGGCAAACCGTGCAAGGTCCCCTGGAGATCGTTTGAAGCCGGATATGCTGTCATTTCAGTAATCGAAAAAAGATTGATACCCATAATAATTGTTACAGATATCAATCTTTAAAGTTTAAACCCAAAAAAAAGAAAATGACGCAAATGAATTTCGTCTGTAAAAAAGAATAGCAGCAGCGTAATTATTATTTGGAGCTGAACAGCAAATAGAACAAACAAGTGAGCAAAGAAGAGGTAGCTGCTATATTATGACGAAGGAGAGATCAAATCGTGTAAAGAGCATTCCACCATCTGGCAATGGAAATTCAGGTCGATGCACAAAGTGATGACAAGTCACGGAGAGAGAAACAGTAATTCGAATCTGCAGAAAGAAACAAATTCATTCATTTTAATCACCAAAACTGAGAATAATTCCAAGAGAAATACACAGCAGTTGAAACGAAATACAGAAAAGACGACAACAATAAATCACGCTCATACTATTTCACACCTTCTCTCTCTACCTCCCGTGCTTATCGATTACAGAGGTATCAAATACGAAACCATGTTCTTTATGGCGCTTATATTATAAACAAGAAAAATGAAATTGAATCGAAACCAAAACCTAAACCCCATTTCTGCATAATACTACACCAAACTGACCTCGAATCATCCTTTTGCGAGCCCGTCGTGATTTCCAAGGCTTGTAATTAGGAAGATGATTATTAGTGTTACTATTATTATAGTGAAACGAGCTCTAAGTGCAGGTAGCGTCAGCTAGTATTGCCAGTACTGGAATTATTTATGCTGAATTGAATCGTGGTGATGATGATGATAGAGAGGGAGAAGAAGAAGAAGAAGAAGAAGAAGAAGAAATTTAGAAAGAGAGAGAGTCGACACAGATCCAATTGTGGCACTGAGGCTCATTATTATATAATTACTAGTGCTAACCCGTGGCGATGCCACGGAATAGCTCACTTTTCAAGATAAAAG
>JAYMSR010001257.1:0-10649 GCA_036897825.1 Plantago rigida | reverse complement strand
AGGAAGGAAGAAAAGAAAGATAAGTTATGTTAATTAATACAAGGATAGCATAGGAAATTAAATTAGTTTGTTTTCAATATAGAGTTTTTGCTCTCAAGTTAACATTTGCCATGATATAAAGTATAAGTATCTCACTATATGTCTCGATTTAACTTTATATTTAGTTTCATGCAATTACCTGAGTATGAAAGTTTATCCGGTGTGTGCATTTTAATTAAGGATATCAACTCCATCTTTATTTTTAACGATCCGATCGAAGTTCAAAACCTTTGCCGGTGCACTGCTCTATAGGTGATATGTTTACCTAAATAATTAACACATGTCTTTTTCTTGCACACAGATAAATTTTCTGGTGGGTCATCCATAAAGCACACTTGAAATCAAAGTTCTTAAAGATAAATTTTAAGAAAAAGAAAAATATAACAGGTACCCTGTTAGTTAGCATAAGTAGGGTTCACATCCATGTAGTCTTTTCGAAACTTGCATTTTGAATGTTTTCCAATAAAAAAAGGTAAAAATGAAAAGAAAATAATCATGGTACAGGAATATTAATTGGCCATTTAATTCCCCATCTCCTAAATCTGGATCGCTCACTGATCACAACCATGTGTGTGGCTAGATCTGTCCATTTTCCAGCATTCATGTTATTGTCAAGTGGGTCATCTGTGTCCGAACAAAACGTTAGGCTTAAATGCAGTTAAAATAGATTTATCATGATAGGTACCACAATGGCATATTTATACCAAGTCGCATGGTTACACTGTCCGGTTCGACTTCTCTCCGCCTCTAACGTAATACGAACTGCCCTTGAATTTTGAACGAATAAAATGTACTTCATCATTTGTAAATCGCATTTGATTATTCGAAAACCGTAATAATAAAAGTAATGAAGGCCCAGTCTAATTAGATTTAAACACTAACAGCATTTTCGGAAAGAGTAAGTAATGATGTAACATTTCAATTTTAAATTGGCCTTCTACGTTGATGAACCGTCATCTCAAAATTTTGAACTTCTCAACCTCAATTATTCCTTTATTATCCAACTTATCATCATCCTTAAGCAATCGTTAAAATCAAAGCATATGGAGGAATAATCCACATTCACAAAATTACTAATGACCACATAACGTAAAAATATCAATGTTTCAGAGAGTATAAATAATTTATAATACAACTTACTAATAAGGTGGATCTTTTTTTGAAAATCCATTTGTAATAATATCATAATCAAACATGTTTGCTTCATAGTAAACTTAGTATATACATACACATTCGTCATAACTTTCAGGTTGTTTAGTAATCGATTAAAATAAATAAAATCAGCTTAAAATAAGTGTTTTTAATTGTTTTTAACCAGATTTTGACGATTTTAATTGGCTGCCAAACAACCACTTTATAATTATAATGTGCTCTATAAATCGGTTTTACCTTATTAAGCCATTTGACTAAAGTGGATTGCACCTTATTTTCAACTTACAAGTTAGCTTAAAAATAAACTACTCCACGTAACTCAGTCTAACTAATATTTTATATTTCTTATTTAAATAAAATACCGACTAACTTATGAATTAATTTTCCAAACACATTTCTTCAAACCATCTATCTTATTATTCACATTTAGTAACTCGATTCACGATGCGTGCACGAGAAATCATAAAATTCTAAAAAATGATATTGTTATATATCAGGTCAACATATCACCTTAAAACCGATCAGTACGTATCCGTGTTGGCCCAAAATTCATGTCTCTATCGATTAGAGGGCTAGTATAGTAATTTTGAAATGTAATTATGTCCGGCCATATTTAGCTCAGTTTGCCGGCCTAGGTTTTGGCAGCAAACTCATCTTTACTAATTCGCCGGTTACACTTTTTACCCTTCCCATATCCAGCACTATATATAAATACATCAATGTCAACTCATTTTCTCATTTCACTCTCGTAAAACCCCTAATCCTACGACAGATAACATCTAACATTTCGCCATTTTTGCTGCTTCGAATCGTCAGATCATCGTCTTGTCGAGGTAATCTATATTTCTTTATGCTCACATTGAAGTAATTTAGTGCAGTTTCGTAGCATTTCGAGTTTATATTTTCGGTGAATGGAGTGGAAATGGACGGTGTTGAGTTAATGTTGCCGAATGTGTGAGATCTTAACTCGTTTTGAGTTCAATTGAGTTCGTTGTGTGTTTGTTGAGTTGAATTTGTTGCTGTGTGTGTGTTTTCATAGTCGATCTCTTTTAGTGTTGCGTAGTGCTAGATCGCTTGGTTTTTCAGTATTGCCTGGTTGTTTGATTTTGGTTTTGTGTGGAGGTTGAGTTGAACTGGTGTTTGGATGTTTGCTGAGCTCTGGTGCTGTTTGAATGAGAGATTGTGTGCTTGTTGATGTGGATGAGGAATTATGTTTGAATGTTTTTAAACTGATGTTTTGTACTATGTCGTAAGCTTCGGGACTTTAGTGTTTTGAATGCACTGCTTGTTTCGACACATTTCTGAAAATTTCAATTTAATAGACTCACAACAGAGTGATAGATGACTTAGTGTTTTAAAACATATGCGTGTGAATTGAGACTTGAACATGAGTTTTCTGGCTGATACAAATGCTGGTTTTGATCGGATGTTACAGTGTTTCGTAGTGTGATATAAAATGTTTGAAGTGATGAGTGCTGCATTTCTTGCCGGAACAATTGGTCAAAGTTGAAGGGGGTAGTGCCAATTTTGGCTTAATTGTTTATGTTTATTGTTGTATGCTTGCTTGTCCTGAAATTCAATCTAGAGACTTATACCCAAGGGCATTGAACTTGCTGGTGGAATGTAGTTTGGAAACTTACGATTTACATTAGATGCGTTTTAGAATAGTTTAGCCAAAGGATCGTAGAACATTGAAGTTTCTTCTTAACATCTACAGTGATATGCCCATTAAGTTTGTGCTTAATGCTTATGCAACAATTTTTGTAGGGTAACAGTGCCACATATTGTCATCTGATTTGCATCTCATGTAGGTCTGTTATACCTGTGTTTTGACTTTGATTCTCTCATATACCAATTTCCAATCCTCGGGAAGAACTTCAAAAATGAGAATTGCAACCTAGTTTTGAAATGCAACATGTAGAATTGAATTTTTATTTCAAGTTGTATTTTACTATTTCCTTCCATTTTATCTTTCGTATCTGCTTTATCTTGCTTGCCTGTTGACATAATGATAACTATGGTAACTTCCCAACTAACTGTGTACTCCTTTTCAGTTGCTAGCACTTAAAGCTCCCACTTTGTCGGATATTGCTCTCAAAGATGTCAACAAAATCTCAGAGTGTGACAAAATGAATGGGAGTACTACCAATGGAAACTTTGTAAAACCTCAAGCTGACACTATTAGTGTAAACATTGATGCAAGCGAAAAGAAAAAAATGGCTTCCATTGCTGCCAATGATGCAAGTGGAAAGAAAAAGACTGCTTCCTTGGTTGATCCTCTCACTGAGAACAATGGAACCGAAAATACTGTTGTAGAAGTTGAGTACATTGACTCTGAGAATTTGAAGGATGTGGAAGATGTGGAGGATTGTGCACAGGTCAGATAGTTATCTCTATTTTCTTATTTTACTTTCATATCAACTTGTTTCCACCAGATTTTACTTGAATTGGAGTTTTCTCAAATGTTCATGCATCATGAGATCTTTGTACATTTGTGTGGTGATATACTACTCTGTAATCTGTATTTTGATACATCTGTGGTTTGCAGACACTCTTATCAGAACTTAGCTCCAAAGACTGGGTTTCAGTGTGTGATGCACTCAACAATGTACGGAGATTATCTATATTTCACAAGGAAACCATTAAAGACATGTTGTAAGTATTGTTTATATGTCCTAATAATCAATTCAAGAACATGTGATCACACCGTTCTAGCTATGAATATTCCCCTCTCATAACTCTGGCTTTTGATGAACAGGAGTGACTTGATTTCCTTGATTGTTAAATCCATGAAGAATCCAAGAAGTGCTCTTTGTAAAACTGCTATTATGACTTCTGCTGACATATTCAAAGTATACAATGATGACATCATTGATTCAGTGGATCCAATGGTAATACATTTCTGAAATGCCTTTGTAATGTTTTTTTCCTTTGCACTTATCCTATTTGTTGTAGGAAATAGGTCTGGCTTTCATTGATCTCAGCTTAAGATATTTTTTATATGTTCAGCTTGTTCAACTTTTGCTCAAATCCTCACAAGACAAGAAGTTTGTATGCGAGGCTGCTGACAGTGCTTTGATTGCTTTAACTAGCTGGGTTTCTCCTCTTCAATTATTGCCGAAATTGCAACCGTATATTAAGGACAAGAATCCTCGAATTCGAGCAAAGGCTTCTATGTGTATTTCTCGGATTGTGCCACGACTGGTAAGATTCTGATATTTCACCACCACCGCCGCCACCCTGTTCTATTTGTTTCCCCCCTTGGTCAGAACTTTCAGACATACATGCGTTTGCAGTTCCTATAGCAACTGCCATATTTGGAGATCAATTATTGTCACTTAGCAACACAAGCTTTTGAATTCTAAACATATTCAGCGAGCCATTTGTTGAACAGTAGTCCCTAGTTTATGGAATGTTTAATTTGGCCACTTAACGAGTTAAATTTCTCCATTTTGCCTCCTCATTAATTGAATTTGTAACACTGAATCCCTAGACCCGACTGCTTCACGGGATATCGATGAAATAGCGAGTAGTTACTAAAGGGAGCAAGTAAAAAAGCTGACCGTGCAGACTGCAGAATATGAATTTGCTAGGTTTAGGGATGCAAGTATAGTTGGGATTGCTAAATGTAACCATTATTTTCATCAAAGACCCTAATAGTTTATTATTTGGCATAATATGCAGGGAGTGGATGGAATTGAGGCATTCGGTCTTGAAAAGCTGGTTCAAATAGGTGCATCTCAGCTTATTGACAAACTCCCTATGTCCAGAGATGCAGCACGTACTCTGTTGTTGGAATTGCAAACTGTTTACGAGAAAACCCATGTTCCAGAACCAGCTGCTGTTGGAGTCGAAGTTGAAGAACCAACTGCCACTGGAGTTGAAGTTGAAGAACCAACTGTTGTTGCAGTTGAAAATCCTCCAGTTTCCTCTTGGGAGCACTTTTGCCGATCAAAACTTTCACCTTTGAGCGCTCAGGCTGTGCTTCGTGCGACCAATACGGCACGGGAGGGACTCGTTTCGAGTTCATAACATGACAATCATGTGCTTGTAGTGGGTACACATATTCTTTCTCCATTCCCCTTTGTCTTGGATCCAAAGTTTATACTTGTATATACCGTGAAAGTTTGAGAAGTTGGGAAACAAGTGATCAAGAACATGTTTGCATTATTGATTGCTCGGTATTTTGGATAATGAATAGCTATGTTGCTAGCTGTTGCCAAGTTTTTTCATATACGATCGACATTTGCACTTTATTCTAGTTCACAATCTAAGCTATGCTCTTTTACTTGTTAGAACACATTGCCTATATGGTAATGTTTGCAGATATGAAATTCTTCTTAGCTCTCTTTTCGTGTCTAAAAGTGCTTGAATGTGTTGTACGGTGTTGTGCATTTCGGTCACTAGGTAACTAAGTTCATGCCAATCCAACATTGAAGTCAATACCATAATGTCATAGGTTACTTTTCCATGTGAACTGGACTTCTAAAAGTTATGCAACTTGTAATTTCTATTTTGTAGCATGGCATGAATTAGCTCATTTTCCACCCACTCCATGAAATGTGATTACGCAGAAACCAACTAAAGTGTAATTAATTTCTTATTTTACTACAACAGTGGCTTTATTGGCTCAGCTCATTCTGTTTGATTGCTATTTAAGTCATACTCATCGTATCAGCCAACTGAACATTTCAAAATCCCATCACACATCATCATTTCCAACTCCAATTTCCCCAACAATACCAGAAACCCCAGTAGTTAGATGGATGCTCATTTGAGATGGTGAACCACATTTTAGGCTTTGCAACGCAAGTTGTCGTGATGGCAATTGTCATTTCCGTGATCTTGCTGTTCTTGGGTATCAGCGTCTTAATCCTTATCCACGTCTGTATAATCGGGAGGAGTCTTAGGACGACGGGAACTACTGAAAGTACTGTGAACCTGGCAGAGAGAGGTAGTATTGGTAGCACTAGCTTGTCTCGCGAGGATATCGAGAAGCTGCCTTCTTTCGACTTCAGGGGGAAGGAGGAGAAAGGGAGTGGTAGTCCCAGTGCAGATTGTGCAGTTTGTCTTGAAAAGTTCATGATGGGTGAAAAATGCAGGCTTTTGCCTTCTTGTAACCACAGTTTCCATGCCGAATGCGTGGATATGTGGCTATTAAGGACTCCCATTTGCCCGGTTTGTAGAGCTGTTGCTGCTGATGTTATAAACATTGGATCATCATTTGGTGAAGACGGCAGCCGGTTTACTGATAGTGGGATGATTGAGATGAGAGATGATCAAGTAGCTGAATCAGGTGAACTGGCAGATGAGGTTGCTGTTGACATTTCCGCAGTCCAAGGAGATGAAAATGGTAGTGCCAACAGTACAAGCGAAAACCGGATTTTGAGTGAATCAGTAACTGAAGTGGCTATACAGAGCCAATAAATAGGAACGTGCAATGCAAGTCAGAACTGAGGCATACTAGTAGTTGTCATAGATATTGCGACTGCAGTTTCTCTCGATGTTATTCCGACAACTTGTCATTTACGTGTTAATTACATCTTTGAGTAGTAGCTAAAAACTACGATTCGCCCATGGACTCTATCTACATAAGAATTGCTCGACTATACTTGTTAACATTTTTGCTTTATGTACTATGACTTCAAGCAACTGAACTTCATTTGCCTTGTTCTGATGTCATATTGTCAAGTAGTTGAAGTAAAACCCATAAAAGGGAAGTAGTTGAAGTGTGCAAAAACCCAGAAAAAGGAAAATCAATGACACTAGTAAATTTACAACAATTATCTGTCATTTACATTTAACACTACCTAAAATCTGTCAAGATTTACAGGCTAACTATACCTCATCGGAGAAATCGGGCTCGTTGGGCTTGAACAATTTCGGCATCTTTAAGCTCGACGAAGAAGCATCTGGCACCTGCAACTTCTGAATGACTCCTCTTCTCGTATTTGCAGCGAACTTTGAAGCCAGAATCGTTGCTCCAAGATGTTGAACGTTGCTAGGACTATCATCCATTGCATACTCGTCGTCTGAATCATATTGCTCATTATCATAATTCGAATAGTACAGGTTTTCTTGCATATCTAGCTCCTTGGCCAACCTCTTTCGCTTTAACCGTCTCCATGCGGCTTGTATAAAGCAAGCACCCCATGTTCTCCACTGGTGAGAATAGTACCTGAATGCATGCTGAAGCTTCATGCTGTGAAGACGCTTAAACTGCATTGCAACGAATTTAAGGTCTTCGGCTTTAAGTGCAAATGCTTCGACTTCTGTGAGTGTTTTGACAGTTCGGGTGGAAGAGGGCATGTTGAGAGAGGAATTAGGTACTAAAGCCCATGTTAGCAGTTCTTCTCCACAGAAGTCACCTGGCCGAAGGGTGATAGAGTTGAAGAATCCAGATCTTCCTCCGTTCGTTGTAGAGCTCTCTAGCTGCCCTCTAATCACGAAAAGCATCTCGTTCACTGGATCATCTTCTCGTACAATGTAGCTGCCTTGCGTACTCAAGGATGAGACGAGGCGCTCACATATGGCGTCAAGTAGTTGATCGTCCATCTGAGCGAAAAATGGCACCTGTAAAGCGAAAAAAAGTTTGATCATCCACATGGTCTCTGTTTGAATTTCATGTATTATCATGATGAATAATGGACTTACTCTGCGAACAAGATTGAGACACAGGTGCCTCTGAATTTGGCGACGAAGATCTATAGGCAACGAGCGTAAGATGGATTCTTCATTGACTCCTCGTGTTGTGAGCCACCTATATTGTTCGAACCGACGGACACGTTCTTGCAGCTCTGGAGGCAACTGCCGATGCCTCATCCATTCTTCGGTATCCCTTCTCCTGATTCTCCACTCTTCGAGTCTAATCGTCATTGATTGCAAGTATGTCTTCACCAACAAACAGGCAAATTATCATCAGTTGCAAGCACAAAAACTATGTATTCTATACAATGAAACGTTCTTTACCTGCATATTGCCGATGAGCTGTGCGAAGAGAACCAGACCACCAATGCACAGAACTACACAGAATGTTGTTTCGCCAAGATAAGTACTTGTTGTCAAATTCTGTCCATATGAACTGCAAACAAGCTTATCAGAACAGAACAGAAAGACGGAATCTAAAGGAATGAGTAGTGTTATATCAGACCTCAAGTTTCTTAAGCCCCACCAGAGGCAGTAAAGATACTTATGAACGAATCTTGATGAAGCGACCCTGCTGATAAAAGCATCAGCAAACATCCCAAACTTGAAATCAGAATCATCATTTCTCGGGTCACATCGGGTATTGATGATTGTGGAATTTAGCCAGTAGTTTCGTTCAAGAGATCCCATATATGAACTGTTACAGTCTAGGAATCTCAAATTGCACGGTGGGATAACGTTGAATTCGTCTCTACACCCTTGTTCCCAGCATGAATGTTGCCTCCCTATCGATGCCAGATACCATGAAGCGCCTATGACCTGCACCGATAGTTATATATGCAGACGAGATGAATTCGTGGAACGTAAATAAATCATGACAGATTTAAATGCAGTTTTCTGATATGCACAAGTCTCGGCAGATTTTAAGCATTTCATATCCCAATATCGATTAATGATTTTGTACGCATAAGCAGATAAGTTCCGTAAACAGCCAAGCAAACCAAGGTATACTTCTAACTACATTGATCTGAGGCAAATTTGATGAACTTTTGTACTGAAAACAACATCTTGCGCAACTTTTAGTGAGGAAATCTAACATCTGCTTTGAAGAAGTATTTGCAAAGTTTCCCGTATTTCACCAGACGAAGATCAAGTATGTGCGTATGTACTTACATGACTGGCTAGCAAGTACAGAAGCAGATTATACGCAGCTCCTGCCCAAGCAGTCTTAGCAATGAATCCGGTGGTTTTGATAATTCGCTGATTCAATGGGAAAATGACAAACAGCCTGGGAACATACTGAATTAGGACGATAAGAGCAAGTGTATTGTTAGCCTGACCAGTTCCATTCGATTTCGTAGCTGGAATCACATACCACATGACAATCTGCAAGAAAGCAACATAAGATATACTCATAAATCTTTCCCGTATGCTCTTGCTAGTTGTACGATGAAAAACAATGCTCTTATAGAACTATTTAACATATATTTTCTATGGATTGCATAACATATTATGTTTGCGTTCCAATAATAGAACGAAGCCTATTTCAATAAAATTTGTCTGAACCCCCTTATTTGTATCAGAAGCTGAAAATTGTTCTGCATGTTTTACCAAAATCAGAAGCATTTTGCAAACAACCATGAAACAACAATTCGAAGGCTCGAATTGAATTTCACCTGAGGCAAAGGCAGCGTCGCGGTAAGGTCCATGATAAAATCGGTCTTAAGATACCTCATAGCAATCTCATGAGGATCCATAACAAGCTCCCCGCGCCCAAAAACCCGCGAATTAGGCGCCACAAACGCCATACGAAACTTCATCAACATATGCATAAGAAAACACAAATCGCCCACCGTGCGGAAATAGGTAATCGTGACAGACGCGTGGTAATCGGTCGACATACACGCCTGGCCTCCAACATAGGGGAGGAAGAAGTATAACGGGTCGATGAAGAGCGAAATCAAACTGGTGATCAAGAAGACATGGTTCCAAAGGTTGACAATGTCGCTGTTCGGGTCGAGGACTTGGTAGTGCCATAGGATGCTAAGGGAGCTAGGCTCGTCGGCTGAGGTCACGGTGGCAGCGGCGTGGCGGTGGTGGGTTATAGTTCGCCGAATGTGGCGGATGTGGGATGCTGGTCTGGTGAATATCCTATTCATCTTCCATTGCGGAGCCCGTTTTCGACGATTCTCCACAAGTTTTACCACAACCTTGATTTTTTTTAGGTTCTTGAGGAATCAACTAAGAGATATGGATTGATTAATGTCAATAAATGGATGAATTGTTCAATTGTAAAATCTGATTAAGGGTTCTTGAGAAAATTGAAAATGTTGTGATGAAATTTTGGGAAACTGACAGTTAGTCAGTGACCGTTATAGTTTTGAGGTTGTAAAAGGTGGGAAACGCGGGGAAATAGGGAAATGTATCTAAATATAGCAAACTGAGAAGACAAAATTGAGAAAGAATTATTTGCAAGTACAAAAGATTAGAAACTTTTTCAATGTAGTCCACCCCTAGTTAGAAGTGTTCAACTTCAATTGAGTATTGAAGCCGAATAATCGACTCGAACATGGAGTGGTCGAGCTCATGTTCACATTTGTAAAATCGAGATCGAGCACGAGCTCAAACTCAACCTTGCGACTGCGAGCCTTGAACTCGCAATGTTCATGAACGACGAAGTGTTGATATAAAATATTTAATACAACTGTGATACTATACATATACCCATGAAATAATAAGTAATCCCTCCTATTCATTTTATAAAATGTTTTACATTATTGATTATTTGCTTAATATAAGATGTTTTTGGAGAT
>JAYMSR010001256.1:0-10661 GCA_036897825.1 Plantago rigida | reverse complement strand
AAAATGTAAAAACTAGAGAATTCCTAGACAATATAATGTAAAAACTAGAGAATTCATCGCATAAACTAGACCATATGATGTAAAAACTAGACAATAAACAGTTACATAAGCAGATGAGTTAGAACTACTACCACCTACAATTTACATACCAAAACAAATCCGGTTCACACAAATCTCTCCACTCAGCAAAACGAATCCAGAGATGTAAATACTCAGCACATACGAACCTCAGCACAAATTAATTCCAAATCCACAGCAAGTCAAACTTTACTTCACATCGAAAATCATAACCGCGAAAATCTAGAAATAGCAAAAACACGAGAAATACTCGCAGAAAGTCAATTCTCACCTGCTATCGGCCTTCTTCGAGTCAGCCTTAGATCGTCCTCCTGCCATCTGAGAAAACAAAACGCAAACGTGAGAAACTGCGAAGCAAAACGGTGAGTAGTGAAGCAGAAAACGGCAGAAACCGACCTTAAACGACACAGTATCGCTAGGGTTTGGTTGCGTTATTTACTGCGAGAGAGAAAGGTAGCGAATTGAAAGTGACGAAGGGTTTGTGTGTGGGTGCGGTATTTATATGGGCAGGGTGAATTATATTGGGCGCGCGATTTGTGAAAAATTGGGCTTTAGGCGGGATTTCAACTTTCAGTACTGGAGTGAGTAAATTCTTTCGAATTTCAATTTGGTTCCAGAATTAACAACTGGTGTAATTGGTTTGCTCCTTTTGGTGTTTTCCTTTTTCCATTTTGTTATTTGACTACCATAAAATGAATACGTCCCAAACTTTGACGGACATATGGAGCATTATTTTTTCCAAAGACGGTGAATCTAATTTGACCATTGACCGTTTTCAATATTTTAGCTATCATGTCGCATTTTTTTTACTTCCTAAACTTTTCATTTGCTTGTGGTAAAAAAATACGGGAAAGTGGAATATTTAATTGGTGAAATAGTGAGTGCCACACTGGGTTGACCACAAAAACTTAATTGAAATATGATAAGAATGTAATAAAAAATGGTAATGAGTTGATGACATTGAAAGTTGAATATTATTAAAGTAGAGATTGAATGGTGAATGGATAAAACATAGATAGCGGTTTGATAATGTTGAAAATATATCATAATCATATACGGAATCAAGAACGACGACATGGTTTTTGAATCCCTGTTGAACCTAATAGGCTAATACCACTAGAACTAGCACTAGTGTATTGGTCATTCCTTTGACGGCTAACCCTACACACGACTCAATAACCTCGTCACACACATCCTGGAAAAATGGTCTGCCAAGAAAGCTTGCAATCACCTTCTTAGGCAAAACCAAGAACATATACTCCCCACCTGGCCTTGGGAAAAAAATTGAAATCTAAAGGTGCGACCATAGATACAATTATTTACTTGGCTAGCATGCAGGACGTCAGGACATACTTCCCCACTGCCACCATATACAAACATGATCTAATCCCTAATGAAATTTGTTCTTTATGTTAATACCATGATTACTTGGAACGTGGAAATCATGGAGAATCACGTTTCTGAACTTGCGTTTCGCATACCCACACGTACCTACAAACCAGGCAACCCTGGTTAATCCCACCATAAAACCTTCACCAATTTGTTCCTCCATTGCCCAAAATTGCAACAAATCTTCATTAGGACAAAACAAAACAGCCTCCATACTGAAACTTCAATGAAATCCTCTTTCGGCAAAAGCTAAACTCAAATGAACAATTAAGAAGCATCTTATCCTGGTAGATGATCTGGAAATTTAGAAATTACAAAATCTTTCGAGAAAAGAACCGAACAATAACAAAGTCCACCAGCAACTTCTGGAACTTATAAAAGATACTTTCACAAACTTCCCTACAAAGGTGACAAAACTTTCGATTCCCATAACTTGCTGATGGAAACAGCCCCATCCAATCACACTCTAAATATGGGTGGTTCATGCATGCCTAATGGTTTTGTAGTAGCATGTGCAATCATAAGGAATGAGAAGGGGATTTTATAATTGTAGGTGACACTTTCCTGGAAAAAAACGGTGATAACACAGCTAAATTCATGGCACTTGTACAGGGACTTCAACTATGCACTATAATAGGACCCAACGCAGTTCAAGTTCAAACAAACTCACAGTTCCTTATTGTTGGTCTAAACAGGAAGGGAGCAATAACAATCCACCGGCATATCATCCTCAATGAAGTAATAAAGTTTATGGACGTGTCAAATTGAGTAGACAAAATGAGACTGTAAAATATCGACTCATCACTTATGGAATATACTGGACTCGTAGATGTGACTTTTGTATACATGAAACAAAATGGTGTAGTAGATCAATTGGCTAGCGAAGCTAATAAGCTAACTCTTGGAACACCTTTTAATATTGCGTGTTTTAAAACTCTCAGCCTCAAGTTTTCATTTTGTGTGGGATGAATGACCACTATTGATCTGGCCTATAATAACTAATGGATTTGATGTTGAATTTTGCAGGGCCGTTTGTGCAACGTGACCTTTTATTTGATGTTGAATGAAGTTATGTTAAAAAAAAGTTGTAAATATGGTTAATTATTAGTTATTTAGGTTAGCGGTTCAAGTTATCAACAATGAAAATATGAAATTTTAGTAAAAATGAAAACACGAAAAATTTGTGAGGTGGCTGTTGAGGTATAGTGTAGGACTCGTGAGTGTGTAACACAAAATGTATATCATAGTATGGTTTATGTATTTTAATGTGTTTGAAGTCGTACATTTAGTAATAGTTGTCCGTTAGAAATATTCTCAAGTAACTTCAAATCATGGGAGATGTCAATATTTCAATTTCGAACTTTACAATACGTAGAGTATCTCGCAAGATGACTCGTGGGTTACTTGTAAATTTGATCCTCTGCCAATTTCTTTCTTCTCAGCTATCACCATTTTCATCTTCAGACCATGGCGCATCATCAACAGCAGAGATGAATTTAACCAAGAGAACTGAAATCAAATTTCTCCAGGTACAAATCGCCACTATCCTTTCAGCACTCTCGAAATTCCACTTTCCCCAATTTCACCAAACAAGAATCATCATTCCAGTATCGACGAATCCCATGTCCTGAACCAGCTCTCTGATCCCATCTCAATTAGCAAACCAGTAGTAAATTCACCAAACTACCAGTTGGATGTTAGGGCTCCGGATGATTTTTTACCATCCGAAGCGAAGCTCCGTGGAGTTTTCCTGCAGAAGCTGAATGGTAGAAATTCAATTCACTTTGCTTTGAGTAGTGTTGGGACTGAATTGAATAAAGTATTTGCTAAAGTGGTTAATTGGGGTAATTTATCCGGTGATATGATGGTTGAGTTTTTCGAGTGGGCGGTGGAGCAATGTGATGAAGGGACATTGTGATTTTGAGGTGTTTGTGGCGTCGTATGTTGTTGCTGCGTGTTCTTTGTTTAATAAAGTGAGAGAGGAGGTAAAGCGTGATAGTGCGATGTATAATGCTCTTATAGGTAGGTGGGTGGTCTATGCTTGGTAGAGTTACTGAAGTTGACAAAATTTTGAAAGTTATGGTGGATGATGGAGTTGAGCCTGATAGTGTCACTTATAGCTGTATTATTGAGTGTTTTGGGAGAGCTGGTGGAGTTGAAGACACTGTGGTTTACAATGCAATGATCTTTATTTGTGTTGGTATCGGTGATATTGATGGAGCTTTGAAATACTATGAGTCTATGAGGAGATGTTGAGTAATGGATTTCAGCCAAATATGGAGACTTATGTCAGGATTTTGATGTATTTTCTTAAAGTTAGAAGTCGCAGATGTTATTGAAATGTTTGATGAGACGCTAGGCCGGGGGTCAATTCCTGCCACAGGAACTGTTACTGAGCTCATTGAGCTTCTGTGTAGATACGGCCCACCTCATGCCGCGTTGATGATATACCGGAGGTGAGAAAAGCAGGATGCAAAATTTCACTCAAGGCGTCAACCAGGAAGGGATTCTAACCCAGCAAGATTATTTGTAGCAAACTACATAACATGTTGATGGAATCGAATAAAGTGGAGTTGTCTTACAAGCTTTTCTTAAAACTAAGAAAAGCCCGTGTCAATGAAAATGCACAAAGACATTGGTGTAAAAAAGGCTGGCATTTTTAAGCTTTCCCGTTTACCAGTTGTTTAGTTGGGGCTCACACAGATTGTTGTTCAACGGAAAGAAGGTTAATCCTTTTGTGTTTTTGACTAGATACTATGTTGGATTCAATCGAAGCAAGTATCCTCATACAACATTGTGAATTAGTTGCACAGGCTGCTCTGACATGTCATGTTTCAAGTTGTAGAACATAAAATACCTGAAAAATGGATGTTGGGTTTCTGAAGGGCAGTGAGTTCGGACACCTAACTAGGAAGACATGCTGCAAAGGTGCGTAGTTATTCTTCATGGTGAAATTTCCTACTAGTACAATGTGTAACTTTCCTAGTATATCGGTTATTAGGCTATTCTGCATAACATAGCTTCATCCTAGTCCTCCCTCATCACCATCTTACGTCTCCATGAACGATAGAGTCCCTAGAAATCATTAATAAAAGAAAATTTTAGCAGTTACAAGAAGCCTGAAATCCTAATACCAATTTTTGACAAATCTACTCACCTAGAATCTAATACGAAAATTGTAGCTAGCCAACTTCTGGAGCTCTTCATTGTCCCTATTCAATCCCTTCAAATATACTGCTTGAATGAGAAGATCATCATCGTAGCCAAGGTTTTCTCGCTCGTTTAGAATCATCTTTGCTGATATAACAACAGATTTTATGGAGGTAATCAATTTGATGAGTCCGAGCGTTGCCACTTCACCGATGCCCCAAGGGATTTCTTCCAAGTCCAAGTACCTAAGAATTAAACGCTCCAGTCTTGGGAAATGGGAACCTTCTACTCTCCATATCCTTAATTTGCAAGTTTCAATCGACAAATATTTCAGTCTCTGGAATTCTCCTTCATTTAAGTTCCACTCCTCGCCAACAAATGCTTTATGCTTTAGTTTGAGCACTTCAAGATTAGGTAACGAACCAATGACCCTTATATGGTCCCACATTATATAAGACCCGCTCAATTCAAGTTCTCTAAGGCTACCTGAGAAAGCAAGTTTCTCCGGCCCATTCAGAGCACATCTTGCAAATTCTTGATGCAGGTAAGCTAGCCGCTTTCGTGAGGTAATTCAGACTGGAAATAATGGAATTCAATTGATAGCTTTCCAAGTTTGTCAAGGAGAATCAGATTAAGGACGCTATCTGCTAGTCTCAACTCCTCATCCCCATTATCGAAAATCCTTAATTCTTTTAAATTGGGAATGATTTTAAGTACCTCATCACCAGCATGTCTGAAGATTTCGACACCAGAAAGTGTTTGTAGATTGTCAAGGACGCGACCAGCTTGAGCAACCCTAGAATCTGGCAAAACTGCTTCACCCCCACATACAATCAGATGTCTTAAATTGTGGAGCTCCCAAAATTCAGCTGGTAGATCTAACTTCACCACATAGATTGTGTCAATAATTAAAGTCTCCAGGTTCCAGAATAAAGAAAACTTACCTCGGACGTTCACATAACGAGGTGAACATGCAAGGTATCGTAACTGAACTAGTCCAGCCCTATCAATTTTCAAGTATTTGCCATCATCAATACAAAATACTTGTAGCATCCTTGGATTTGAGGAGAATTGAGAACTGTGATAGTTGCAGCTGAAAGAATAACTATGTCGCCAGTTTGCTGAACAATTATAATCAGAAAGGTGATAAACTAAACGACGTCCACTTCCTTGTCTTTGTGGAATGCGGATAGTATTAACATTCTCCTTCACAAGGCAAAGAAACTTCTCTTTCTCAGCTTCTCTGGTACAAAATTCTCTTAGTAATTCATGCACAATGCAACTTCTTGTGCTCATTCGTCCACGCTGCTCCTTGACCAAAACTAGATTTCTGCCAATAAGATCGTTCAAATACTCTAATGCCACCTCCTCCACAACTCTATCAGTACTGGGTTTTATGAATCCATCTGCCACCCATAGATTGATGGTCTCAAAAATTGGAATTTGGATATCTACTTTGAAAGTCGCCATGTGAAGAAAACATGGTTTTAAATGAACCGGCAAGTGGTTGTAGCTCAAAGATAGTACCCCCAAGCAATGGCCATCATTTTCTGTATTTACAATGGAGCTCACATTTTTTGTGACACCCTCCCAATATTCTCGTGTTTTCTCTGACATCTTAAGGAACCCCCCAATTACTACTATCGCCAATGGGAGTCCCTTGCAACCCTTCGCAATTTTCTTCCCAAGTCTCTCCAGTTCAGGAGGGCATAATTCCCTCCCAAAGACAATTCCTAGTAGCAATTCCCAACTTTCATCATTGTTTAGAAGCGTCATTTTATAAGGACTGCACGTGCCGACACTAAGTGCAACACTCAAAAGCCTTGTAGTTAGCACGATTCTACTTCCGTTATTGTTATTAGGAATAAACCTTCTCATCTCATCCCAAGCTGCACCACTCCAAATATCATCTAGTATAATAAGATATCTTCTACCACACAAACACCTGTATAATTTATGTCCTAGCTCTTCATCTCCTGTTTGACCCTTTTCACGGATGCCAACATCATATAAAAGGGAATGAATCATTGCTCCAACTGTATAAGCTTGTGATATTGTCACCCAAGCTCGAACGTGAAAATGATACTTTGCATATGGATGGTTATCGACATTTTGAGCCAGAGTAGTCTTACCTATGCCGCCCATGCCAACAATTGGAATGATTTGTCGACTGGATTGATCATTGATGAGCTGCTCTATCAAGCAGGTCAACTCGTTCTCTAATCCCACCATCTTAACCATTTCACTTGGAGGCGGCACTGATGATCCAACACGCACTAAGCTTCTCTGCTGTAGTTGTTCCCTCTCATCTGTAGTCAATATTGGTTCAAGTTCAATGGCTTGTTGGACGATCAAATCCATTTGTTGGATTTCTTTCTCAAGATCATGAAAGAGAAGAGCATGGGCCTTGTTTTTATTGTGTGAGGATCTTGCTAGAATCTGATCAGCAACAAAGAGTTCAATAGTATCTTGGGCCGCATAAGCAACATGAGCCATTTTCCTCTCAAAATCTTGGGGTATACTTTGGGAAGAACTAGTACTCTCAAGAAAATCAACTAGGAAATTGGATTTATTGGAAAGGGATTGTAATTGTGATTTGTGAAAAGAAGCAGGGCAAGTAGGATGTTGGATTCGGATTAAGGCATTCATAAGAGACACAAGAGCTGCATATGCCATCTCAAAGTTGATGATTGTTTACTAAGTGATATCAGTTGATGAGGTTTAATGGAAATAGAAGGATTTCAACCGTAACTAGGTACATCAGAGTCAAACCATGAGACCTTTCTGTATTAGTGGAAGGACTTTGACGGAAACCACCCATTCTTCTCAAACATGTTGGCCCGCCGGTTCCAAATCAGACACATGACCTTCTGGGGACCAGAATTTATTTTTCGGGAAATTTTATAGTGAACAAGTTTGGATATTCTAAAATGGAGCTTTTTTAACTTCATTCTGCTTGCTAATTGCTATACATGATAGATTTTCACGCGATAAATGGCAGTGACAAGTTACTAAAATACCCTGCAGTCACATTATGATGAGAATTCAACGGTGGAACAAGCAATAGAGCATACTGATGAAGCACTAGAGCATACTGGATGCACAAGTTTCAATCAACACAACTACACAAGTATTAGGCTCTGAAATTCTCCTTCATATGAGTCCTCTTCTTGCCATGGTTTAGCTTAAGCACTTCGAGATTGGGCAATGAACTAACATCCAACATGTTGTGGCATCTCATCGGACAATCTCTCAATCCCAGTTTTCTGCGGCTACTCAAGAAAGCAGGACTCCCCAAGTCACGATTGCAAATGCAGATGCCACATTCTCATTGAAGTAATGAATCATCCACTTTTTAAAGGCATGCCAGGTTAAGAAAGGTACTTGAATTAGTTTCAGTACCTCCGAGACACCATAATTGAATATCTTAACTCCAGACTCCACAGATTTTTTTGCAGGTTGAGTAGGGGTCACAGTGTCAAACACGGGCACCCTTATCTGGCAAAATGACCCTGCCCCAACGAGACACTGGGTGATGTCTAAGACTGAAGATCACAAAATGCAGGTGATAGATTCAACTCTCGAGGCTCCATAAAAGATTAAAATCTCATGGTCCCAGAATAGAGGGATTGAAAATTCAAACATTGGGATGGCAAGATTATGATCAAATGAATTTGCAAGGTAGCATAAAATAATTAACTAGCTCTGTACTCTGTAGTTAGAACTTTGAAGTTTCTATTCATATCTATATAGATAATAGATTGTTGTAAACTAGAAAATGTGGCAACTATTTGTAAAAAAAATTGTACACAATTCTTCGTACTGTTATTATCACCTACACTTGCCATTTCATTAATACCAACATAAAAGGGTATGAAACTATGAATGACCGTCTGAACGATATAATCTTCAGCACAACAAATCCATTGGCCCTAGGCTGAAGAATCCAGCACAAACATCAGAGGTCTTCAGCAAATACAATTAAGTATATGGATTCCACTGCACAAGCGAAAATGGTAAATTTGCCAGCTACAATAACAATGCAATACCAGAAGAGTTGAAGATAATTAAAAATTTACCTTCATCTTTCGGAATAAAAGGTTGATCAACAAGGAGCTGGTTAAGTGTTCTTAAATCCCTTTCTAAATCACCAGTTGAACTGAAAATAAGTTGACAATGAACTGACTCAGTTTGCTATCAGAAAGCCAATCATCAGTAAGCGTGACGAGAAAAGCAAAAGAGAGCAGTTACAAAAGACACAAAATAAAATACTTGAAAGTTGGACAAGATTACAAGAATACCTTTTCTTCGTAGGAATATCCAGAGCAACATCTTGAACCTTCGACACCAAAGTTAATTTTAGACCGTACCTATAAGATAATATAATACATGAATAGCTCATACAGTGTAGAAAGATTGGCCTAATGAGCATATAGCTCTAATACAAAAATTAGAAAAAAACAATCTGTGTATTCAGCTTCACCATCATTCTGATCCAAGAATCAGTGAAGTTCATTAACATATATGATCACAGACGCATAAAGCAGATATCGCCCTTACTCGTCGTGATGCATCTTTTCAAGAGTCTTTAGTCCATTCAAGTAATATGCTATGGTCGGTTTTATGCCAATATGTTGATTCAGCTGTTTGTCACTTAGCCGGGCACCACCCTCACCAACTAGCTGCTTACTGTCACGAACCATCTTCTCAAGAGATATGACAACTCCACGAAAACCCTCCCTGGATTTTAATACCGGAACACAAAATCATAGGAAAATGTTACTACTACCTTCTAAATGTCATAACACAAACTGCAAAGGTAATGTCAGTAGGCAATGGATTTCAATAACCGGAACACAAAATTGTAGGCAATTTCACCACCTTCTGAATTTCATTACACAAACAAAGGTAAGGAAATGTCAGTAGGCAATGTGTAAGCTAGACTAGACAGATTCAATCTAACAAAATCATGTTTTACAAAATAAAACCATCTACTTTTTATCCCCTTTAGAAGCTCACTGCCTGCTATCTAGTTTCGTCTAAAGCTATGTTTAGCAAAACTAGCTGCTAATAGATGATTAGATAGTGGATAAGCTAGTCGATGGAGTTGTTTTGTAAATTAATCCATTCGCTCATAGATGATTTGCTAAATATAGTACTCCATATAAAAACAAATAAGCTACCTAAACAATAATATGAGATCAACTAGGCTATAAATTACCAAGTAGGCGTTGTAACATACTTATTTCAAAAAAATAAGCTCGACTAGTTGATAATTTAGTCACAAGATCACTTACAGAGTCCTGTTCATGAGCTGGAGGACGTCTTGAAGAGAATCCATTTGCTTGACCAAAAGAGCATCCTGTATGCCATCAATACAGGACAGCGCACCCAAGTTTGTTGGATCTTGGAGGAGCTAAACATCAATTTTCGTCGAATATCTTACATGTTTGTGAAAAAGATTGAATTTTTAAGAAGAGAAGAGAATTAACTGTAAAGAAGAAAGAGGAAGATGGCAGTTACCGGCAAGGTCTTGATGATGGAAGAGGCGTTATTGAATTGGGAAATTAGAAGAGACTGGAGCTCTTCCCATCGACCCATCTGCTCCACTTTCACTTTTTTGAACATCTGCTCATATTTTCTCACGAACGATTCCATTGGAACTTCCAATTCCTCCAACTGCAAATATCAATCGAGTCTAGGGTTTAAGGAAATCAACTGTACAGATACCAGCGGGCTTGGGAATTGGGATTATAGTTCCGGATGAAAATTTCCATTTCATTTTATTGTTAGGTTTCATGTTAATTCCCTCAATTTCCTCAGAAGTTCATAGATACCCTAACCCCGAAAGGGTACAGCAAATACTGAAACAAAACGAGAGAAAAAACACAAACAATCACAAAATGATAAATAATTGAGTGTGCGAAGTTATAACACAGCATAATCCCTAAGATTCCATCGAAATCAAAATAATAGGGCGATACAGGCAGCAATGGATAAAAATGACCACCAAAAAGCAGAGAAACTACAACTGGAGAGCATAT
>JAYMSR010001255.1:0-10665 GCA_036897825.1 Plantago rigida | reverse complement strand
GGTATAAGATAGGCTTTCAACCCTCCATGATCTTGGGTTCTAAACATCATGTGTCTTCTAGTCCTACATTTTCGGCTTTTACCATCAGTGTGGAACCAGACAGGCTTTCAAAATAGGGGTGCAATTTAACAAAAAGGAAAATGTGACATTTTGGACTTTTACAATTGAATATGTTACTAGTATGGTAAGTTTTTGTGTAAAGTTTAAGGATTCTGTAATAAAATAGTAAGTGTCATCAAAATTAAGATAGATAATAGATAAAGTATGAAATAATATTGATAAAAAATGAATAAGTCTAGATAGTGGATTAAACTTTGAGAAAAACTCTTGAAACGGCAAAAATTAAAAAGAACGGAGGGAGTAATGAAAAAGTTGGGTAAATGTAAGAAAGACAAATGAAAAAATGTCTCCTCCCATAAGATGTTATGGATTATTGTTTAATTGATAATACTTACTCCTCCGTTCCGGATTCAACTCCCCGCGGGTCTAGATACAATCTTTTAAGATATATGATAATAAAGTATGAAAAAGATGGAATAAAGTATGAAAAAAGATGGAATAAAGTATGAAATATAGTGGATAAAATATGAAAGAGTGAATAAAATAGTCCGTCTCTTAGGTTTAATTTTTTGTCATTTTTGGTATGGTAAATCAATAAACGGGACGTTCATAATTTTATGCCTTTCGTTAATAGGCGGGGGTATGTGTGATCCGGGGACGAAGGGGTACTTAAGTTCCCCTATATCTTTTATTTATGAGTTTTCATTTTTCCTTTGTTGGATTTATCGTTAATTGCTCTATGTGTGTTTATTTATTGTTTGTAGTTTTTTGGGAGGAAGAGATGTGAATGAGCAACCCTGTATCTTATGTGTCATAATTGTTGATTTGTTCTTGGGTAAATCGGAAATGTGAAATTGTTAGTATAGTAGTAATACTCTTTCTTTCTGATGAGATGCTTTAGTTTGTGTGATTTGCACCTGTAAAATGTCTTTTTGAGTGACACAGTACTTGGTATGTTATAGGAGTGTTCTTCTCAGTTGACTGTGCCTTGTGTTTCTAATTGCCCTTACAAATGTTTTCGTTCTACATGTATCCTTTTTATCAATTTGAAATAGTCAGATGATACTGACTGTATCATGTACATGTACACAGTTTGGACCTTCATACATAAAAGGAAAGGAATAGTCCTAATACAAATGACATACCTCTACATAAAGATTGTCCTTTTGTTTGACAGGGTACCATCTCGATTCCTCATGTTGTTCCTAACTCAAACAACGTTGAAACAACAGAGGATCAGAAGTCCAATACCTCAAAGAATGGGAAGAAACCTTCGGAGTTGACAAGCTCATCAGCTAGACGATCTCTTCGTCTTGTGGGGAAAAAACGAGCTACTGTACGTTTCAATCTTGCAAAAGAAACTAGTGGTCCCCAGGTTGGCTCATTGACATCTCATGTACAAGAGGCATCACCTAAACCAAGCGCAAATGATATTGAGATTTCAAATGATGAAACCATGCAAAGTCTGAAGGTGAAAATTAAAAAACACCCAACCAGTATCAAAGGAAAACAAGGATCTGCTGTGCAAAGGAAGAAAGTGTTAAAAAGCCTAAATGCTGATACTCTGCCAAATTCAACGGAGAAAGACATAGAAAAGGAGGCCCCAGCAAACAACCTGGAGACTACGGATATGGGAAATACTGTGCATCTGCATTCTAGCGGTCCACCTGAAAAGAAGACTGCAGAATCAATACGACAATCCAGTCGTAATAAAAGAAAAACACGATCTTTTGTGCCTTCAAGTCCGGTTTCACCAAAACAGAAAGCTTCTAAACGCGAGAAGGTTATTGTTCTCCCAAGCTCAACTGGAAGAAGCTCAGAAGAACAGGTACCACCAGTTCATGGTCCAAATATTGTTCCAATTCTGGAAAGAAAAAAAAAGGTAACGAAGGTTGAATACTTATTTAGCATTTGATGATATCGTGTATGTTCTGGTTCATATTTCACAAGCATTATCTCCTCTACATTGTTGTGAATCAGGATAAAACTGGTCCAGATGGTAGATACCAAAGCTTGTACAAATCTGCTGAGAAAAAGGCATGATACCAATTTGTTATGTGGTCTTCCATTTAGTCATTATCCCTGCAGTAACTTATTTATAATTTCATTGGTTTTCCATCCATTTCTTTAGATTGAACAACTGATGGCAGGCAACATTGAGCTGTCAAATAAGTGGCACTTTGAGCGTGGGAAAGTTGAAGCGGTAATACTACCTTAGACATTTAATCAATTATCATCCTTCTTACTTTTAAAATAGAATACGCACATTAGATTAGACCTTGTGGTTAAAGATCATCCATGGCTTGATAGTATTGCAATTGGTAAACTTACATTCCTTTTATCAATTCGTGTATGAATTTAGGCCACAAGTGTGACACGGATTTTTCCGGGTTGGTGGTTTTTTTTTCTTGTAAGAGTAGTAGTCATACATTCTGATAAATTTCAGTAAAAATACCACCTATTGCAATTTTGTATAGAACAACTCAGCTGATACGGTCTGCTGTGCCACAGATTGAGTTAATTTTAATAGCAGAAAAGCCCAATTGTAGCTTCAGTCGGATCTTTGCTTGCTCTATTCATATGTATGGTAGCCAGGAAATTTAACAATTGCCCACGGCGTCTAATTTATTTTGATTTTTATCAGTTGCTTTTAAATAGGAAGAAGCTAAATAATGTATGGGATTAGCAACTGAAAAGTAACATGGAATCAGTAGTGTCTATATTATCAATAATTTCTGCATTGGCTTCTGATTTTATTGTTCTGGTATTCTGTACATGGAGACAACGTTGATGTCTCCTTGGTGTCAAAGTTTTACGACTAACTTATCCGCCATTTCTTGAGAACAGTATGAGAAGTTGATGAATGTGGTGATGATACCTCCAAGATGTGCCCCCTCCAGCTAATGCTGCTGGTGATGCTCCAGAAACTTCTCAGCGTCGAATAGTATCATCACCTGCCAGAAAGAACAATCAGAAATGCACAAAGAAACAAGATGTGGCTGCTGCTTAAACATGTTTCTCCCAATTTCTGTTCCTTGATAATCGAAGCACTTTTGAACAACTTTATTAGACCCTTTTGGCAAATTTCGAGTAGTGAGCTGTGTATGCTAGAATTTCTCTGCTGTTGAGATGATATTATTTTGTGCTGTTAGAGTAGAGAAACTGTTTCTTTAGGTAGACAGGGATTAAGTCTGTTATTTTGTGGAAATCAAAGTTATCCGATTCCATTGCAGCTTCCTTGCGTGATTTCCTTGTACAGTTGATGCAGCATTATTGATACAAGCAACCCTTTTCTTAAATCTACGAGTATATGTATAAGAGAAATGGGAAATTCACTTGCTCTCACTAGGGGGCTACCATTATATCAAACTCATGTGATGGAGACAACTTCTTTATGCATTTAACATGTTTAAAAATTATTTTGTTCTCTTTTTCTAACACCTGCCATTGTGTCCGAAACGAAAAGGTCGACCTCTCACTATAGCCAGGGGGCCGATAGGTAGAGTCAAAGGCAAACAAACCGTCTTGACACATCACATGATATACCAGGTTTTCGTTGAAGCACTCCAATAATCTCTGTAGTACTAACGCCCCATCAAGATTCAATCTTGCACCAAAGCAGTAATGAACATAATTCTTGGCAAAGTAGAAATAGAAGAATACTTCAACTTCCAAAAGTTAACACAAATGATCAATTGAATGATTGGCACAAGACTATTACAAACAGCCAATGACTTAGGCAAACAAAAAAACATGCCTAGAATTAACTAACACACAAACCTTGGTTAAGAATTAAGATTACCCCAAATATCATCTCCACACAAACCTTGGTTAAGAATTAAGATTACCCAAAATATCATCTCCACACACTAAATCATTGTGAAACTCTCAAAACGCTTTCGTTAATAATCGAATTAGTAGAAAGATAACATGTCAATTCTTTATAGCAAAGCATCATCATCTGGACCAGCAAGAAACACCTGCAAATCAAAGTCAGTTTAGAATCTGCCTGGAAAGTGGAAAATATTACTCAACTCAATATTTCACCAACAGTTAACAGCTTACATTGCATTCAGAAGCATATTTACGGGCAACAATCAAGACTCCGTTTCTTTCTACCTCAGACTCAAAAACGAGCACGTAGGACTGTCCTTTCCGAGACTGCCAATATAGAGACTTGCCTGCTGAGTTGCCGCCTCCTCTAAAACCACATAACTGAATGCAAAACAAATTATTCTCAGAATTTTTCTAGATATATTTACCAAATGAATATAATACCTACATAGACTTGGCTAAGAACTAAGAAGTACTACCTGCATAGATTTGGAGTAAGATTCTCTGGCCTTTGTGATCCATCCCCTACTAAGCTTTATCCTTGTTTTACCGATATGGAACAAGTGCACCGAATTAGATGAATAATTCCGTCCATTCATTTGAGCGATAACTACCTGTAACACAAAAACTTAGTTAGACCAAAAACTTAAGATAAGTCTGATTAATGGGGGACATAGGGACCTTGAATTATTACACAATATAAATAATAAACAAAAGTTGTATGTACTTGAGATCTTATAATTTTGGAAAGTCGAATAACTTCTATGAAGGAACAAATCAGAAATTGAAATGCAGTTGTATGTGCATGGAAGAGGAAAGGTCACATACATTGAAGTCGTAACTTGATTTCCGCAACAATGTTTCCAAGTAGCTTCCCAAGTCCACAGCTGAACAGTAAATGCAAAAGTAGAAAACTCAATTCAACTTCGCCCCCGCATTGTTCTTAAGAGTTAGAAAAGACACGGTAACATGTAACACAAATCATGTACCACGAAAATATTTCAATGGAATACTTGCAGAGTTAACATGATATTTAGATGTTCATGCTTCTTTTGTGCCATATCTTGTTCAGATGTTTAGCTTCATTTTCTTTTTTTATAGCAGGTAGCCAGGTAGTCCTCCAGTAAATATGAGGGCTTTGATAAAAAAATGGAGGGAGAACTCAAGATTGAGACCTCCTCTTTCCCTAAAAACGAAATAAACAAGCAATTGTGCTTTGTATGATTGACATTAATAGTTAACCAACCTTGCTGAATAGGTCCACGTGTAGTAAGCATAACTTTTTGGCCGTTTAAAACAATATCAACTTGCAGAACTCGCTTGACATCAATAGGTTCAGGAGCATATACACACTTGGTAGCACCTGGACACAACATTCTGTTAAATAAACACAGTAACTGCTAGATGAGTCCATGCACTTGAATGAACGCATGGATTAAGCCCACATTAGTCATTAATTTTCTTAAATGGGACTACAAATCAAGAAGATGAAGCAATAATAGATAATTAAAGAATCATTAGAAATTAAGGTGTGAGCATAACAGAATTTTTTTTTAAGCAGAACACGAACTGACTAGAAATATGAACTTGTTTTATTTCTTCGAGTTGAATAGAGAATTATGGTTTTAGTTCCTGTTGGAAGAGCTTCCAACGTTATAAAAATATGGTTTACGGTTAGGAACTGAGCAGAAAAGATGTAGCCATCTCTAGATATTTTAGAAAGTGGTGAAGGAAAAATACTTGGGACTACTGGTATGATCACCCCGGGTGCCAAGATCTAGAAATTAGAAAATAAAAATAAAGGAAAACCAATTAGTAAAAGAAGGGAAGTAATACCTAAAATAGGTTCCCTGCGTCTGCATTGAGACGATAGACGATACCACTGGATAGAACATTTTGCAAGATCAGTTGCATCATCTGAGCAGGCCTGAAGCCGTAATATTGAACCTAATGCCTCAGGACCAACTATCTGGTACAATCGAGATGTGTTGTCCTCAGCTTGCTTGCTCATTGCTAGCTGTAAAAGACAGATAATAGTGGTATTCTTCATTATAATGCATTAAAGTCTATATGAAGCCAACCAAATATACCTGGTATGCAATTTGGTACATTCAGAATTTACATGTATTGCAAGCGAACATCAAATTGCTATAATTAGTGAAACAGAAAACTAAAGGAAGCGAACCTCATTCTGAAGAGCAACTGAAATGGTAGACTTCTCTTTAATTAGATATCTCAGTTCTCGAAGTTCATGTTCCATGTCCATGACCTACAGATAGAGTCAGACAGTGAGGTAGCTTGAAAAATCAGAAATCATTAACCACTAAAGAACGATTATGCATTTTCAACTAGACGTATAGCAAATGTACGGAAAAAAAACAAGAAATCAGCAAACCTTCACAGGCTGATGCTTCAGTTTAATTCTTCTGCCCTCTTGAACCTCTTCAATTAGCCCTTCCAATTCCTATCAGCATGAAAATTGCAAACTCTAATAAAAAATCCATCTTATGAGATACAACAGAATTACCCAACAATATTAGGTGAATTATTTTTAGCTACTTAGAAGGTAGTGCAAGTAAGTCCTTGAACGTGCTTATGTACAATATTTGACGTATAGTAGACAAAATCATGAGCTCGAAAAGCAAGATGCTATACTCTGCTGACAAGGTATATATAGATAGAAACACCAAAGAAATGAAAGTCGGATAGCATCCAACTATTACCTTTTGTTTCCCTGGGCTTTGATTTCTTTCTTGTTCGTCAAGGGCCTCTCCGATCCTTTGCACGACTGCTCTAGCACTCTCTATTTCAGCACAGGCAAATGACTTTTCTTGGTTGACCAATTTCTTAGCATCTTCAGATGCCTGATAGAAGGAAACACAGTTCATTTATTTGAAGAAACACAGGGAAGGAAATATATTACTGCAAGATGTAAGTCAATAATAACTTGACTAGTTGCATAACCTGTTTGAGAAAATTCACTAGCTTTTTCACTTCAAACTTCTTCTGAATTAGCTCTCCTTCCTTTTGAGTCAATTTAACCGCCAACGCTTCAACCTGGATTAACGGTGAACATATAAATAAGCACCATATGCAAAATCTCAAAGCAATAAAATAAATCATCTAAACCATGAGCAGATAGTCAGATACCACAAAAAAACTGTAAAGGTGCAAAATCCTATCAAGTGAATCTTTATTTCATCAAAAGAGCTCAATTAAGTCTTCTACTTTTAATACGATTTGGCATTTTAAAGTAACTTGAAAGTATTGCTAGAAGTTCACACGACACATAAGTCGAAGTCTTGATGAGAGAACTGTATTTCCCAACACAGCGTATTAACATGAAAGAATCTAAAATCAGCCATTTTGGGTTGCAAACAACCGTATCCAATAGTATCAGTCTAACAACGGAAACTGACCATTGAAATAGCTTTCCCCACATCATCCTTATTTTGACCTGGCAATCTTCCTTTCAAATACTCCAGTGCATCCCTAAGCTTCTTCAGGAGAACATGCCCATCTAACGAAGGCACCTCCCTTAGTTTTGCCTGAATAGTATGAAGCACACTATTATTCACCTCATTGTACTGTAGTCATCAAACAGGTATCTTACATTCATAAACAAAAATAAATAAAAATTGGTGCAAACTATATTCGACCTTATTCAGACTGAGACTTTTATCAACTGCATAATATTTCAAATCCATAACCTAAACAAGCAAGAAGCAAACTAGTTACCTCCCCAGACAACTTTGCTGCTGCTGACAAATTCTTATCGAATTTGTTGGCAAGATCACGAACAGATAGACGCTTATGCTGTTCGGTCAGCTCATTTGTTTCCTGGATGACAACCTCCTTTAATGGAGGACCTTTACTTTCTTCTCTGATCTCATCTAATATTTCATTATCTTGTCCTAGCTTATATTTCGGAAACTGATCAGATTGAAAGCTAGCATCTGTTGACACTGACCAAACGGCATCCACACCACACGGGCTTACCCTCGTCATTGGCCTAATTTACCTTCAGTTACATCAACACGAAAATCATTTCAGTTAACGGAAAATGATGCATTACTGAATCAAGAAGTTCAAACACAATAGAGCAAACATACCAAATTTGTGTCAACGCCAAATATGCAGGTGCTTAAAAGAATTGGAAGCAGACAAATGGAATTAGTTAGAAAGATGTCTTAAAATAATGTCACTTATAGCTTAACAAAAAGCAAAACAGGCTGTCTATACCAACCAAAGCTACTGAATCTTGATGGATAAGGGTTTCAATCAAAACACACAGAATAGATAAACACAGCTCAGTGAAGTAAGTAGTCAAAGAAAATTAAAAAAAAAATCAACTTTTTCAATAATCACAACAATATATTCCATTCCATGCACAGGGTAAAAAAACACAGCATAATTACTATTGTTCCTTCAAAAGGAACAAGGCATGGTTACATTCCAATCTTCAATCTTCAAGAAAATAAATCATTAAAAGTAAAATGAAATAAGAAAAAGATTCTTTTCACCCAGGCTCTTGCTCTTCAATCTAAGAATTTATGCAAAGCAACAAGGAAAACAAAATCCCACAAAGGACAGTGTTTCTTGGCAGTCACAAGCTAACAGAAATATGATTGAACAAAATGGAAGGTGTAAAAATGCAGTTAAGGAAATGCACTTAGTCTATTACTTACAGATAATAGGATAATTAGAAGAGTGGAAGTGCTGTGGAAAGAATGTTACAGTAAGAAGAGAATAATACTAGAAGGATTCATGTTTATGGGTTTTGGTTGAAGTGAGTTTAGAGGTTGAAGCAGAAGAAGCATATAGAGAGAGAGGGAGACATAATTGTTTGATTTGCTTGCTTTTGTAAAAGGAAAAGCTTCTTATGTTTTTTTCAGTACAATACTTACTTATGTTTGATTCCCTGGCAACTACTTTACCTTTGGTACTGGAGTCTGTGTATAATTAATTACACTATCAAATTGGTCCAACTGGATTTATATTCAATTCAATCAACCGATTATATAGTGTTTTTGGGTACAATCTAGCGGATTGAGTTTTTTCTAATTATAATCCGATTTATTTCTCAATTACAGGTAAGTTTTTAAGTTGATAAAATTCAATATCAATTTGTAACCTCTAACTCCACATTTCCAATTTAAAACTTCTACTCCATATTACAATTTTTTATCAGTTAATTAATAAATTACTACTTGACTTGATTTTCATAGTATAATATTATTTCTACTTTTATTTCATGTGTGTAATTTAAGAGTAAATTATAGTCAAGCAATTAAAAAATGTTAAAACATATGAAATTTTAAACTAATGGCCTTTAAATTGGGAGAAAATATTACAATAATTGGACCTTCCGTGCCATTCCTATGACCGTTACATGCTTCATCAGTTTGATGTTGAAAGTATTAAAAAATGATTAGTTGTGGTAATATTGGATAGGATAGAAGAAATAGGAAGCAAGATCATGTAATGTGAATTTGAGGTTGGTTTAATAGTTGTGGTACTTACAATGGTACACCACATGACTAATGTACTCCATATGATATGAAATGGCAGAAATGTCCATGGTTGTTGGTTAATAGGAGCATATAGTTACACCTAATTGCATGTCTAATACAAGATTCATGAGGAGAAGGTTATACTTATACTCTCACTAACTACCAAAGTAAAGGACAAGTAAAGAATGTTTAAGATGCAAACAACTAAATAGAGTGTGTTCGAAGGCTTCATTGACCAACTCTTTTGTAATCAAGTGATATGAATATGCAGTTAGGAGACTTTTTGAGAATATTCAGGATTCAATCATAGTCCATAGCAACTCTGCTTTAGTCGAGTAATCAAAACCATCAATTAATTCCTACATTACACATATCATCAATTCACCTTTACATACCATATAACTAGTCCTGGCAAACTTAATTCGAATCTGATCCGAATTGACGAAGGTCAACCATTCGAATAGTGATCCGAAATCATTCGATCCGAAGTGATCCGAATAAATATGATCCGAAAGCATCCGATCCGAAATAATTCGAATTAATTTTCATCCGAATTCATTCGATCCGGATTAAATCCGATCCGAACTCATCCGAAAATTAAGTCTATCTAAATATTATACCTACATACCACTCTCATTTTATTTTGCATATCATTAAAGCACGAAGTACTAAAAAATCCTAATTGAAAATGGAGGAAAATGAAATGAGTTACTAAAAAGATGGATGTAAAATTCTAATTGAAAATGGATGGAAGTGAAATGAGTTAGTAAAAGATGGAGGGCAAACTCTAATGGGAAATGGAGGTAAAAGAATTCGGAGATGATGGTTTCCTCAAGTTTGTTCATCAATCATCAGAGACCATTGACTTGTGTACTGACTGGCGACTCCATCAATTTGGACATGGTGTGAACAACAGAACAAGTCAGTTAGTAATAGGGACATTATTGCATGATGATTCAATTGGTAATTTTTTTTAATCATCAAGTAAGTAGTTGACTCCATTTTGTTTTTTTACTAAAAAAAGCCCAATTTTGAATTAACCCAAATTCAAATTAATTCGATTCGAAATAGTATGAAATATTGTAATCCGAATAAGACCCAAACTCAAATTGATCCGATTCTAAATTATTCAAAGTGCTATAATAGCTACTAGCCATTTTTTTTTTTTTTTTTTAAAGAGGTAAAAAATTTTATTAGCCAAAATATAGGGCATAAGATTAAAAATCATCCAGCTTACATCCAAGCTAGATCTACCCGA
>JAYMSR010001254.1:0-10666 GCA_036897825.1 Plantago rigida | reverse complement strand
CTTGGGCCGACCGCCCAAGCGACCGGCACCGATACGGGTAGTCTTATGTCCCGAGATCCACCAATTAGACCCGGTATTATTGCATATAAACTGGTATTTTTTTCTTTTTATAAAACTAATGCGTACATTTCTACGGACTTTGTACTCCCTCATAATTTTAGAGTTATTATGAATAAATTTTTGATTAGCAAAATTAATAAGATATGAATAGCGTTTTCAATCTCTTTAATCTTATGAGAATTTTGGGGTCGTTACATCCATTCTTCTTAAATTATGAGACATCCCCCGTCGTATATTGCCTGGACCAAGCATCCACTCTTCATAAATCGTGTGACGTTCTCGTAGTATCTTGCCTAGACCAAGCGTCCACCCCTTTTGATACAATTTGTAACATCTCGTCCTATACAGTTGATTACTCACATAATGCTATTTTGTTGATATAGTGTCAAGAAATCAACATATTGTGTCTTTTATTGCGAATGTTGTCCTCACTCATATGCGCTACTGAGGACGACATAAGATGTGACCAATCATAAAGATTGTTGCAAAGCAATCACATTTTATTGTTGATTTCTCATGTAGTATGTGAGTGATAATTAAATTGACATGATTGAATTTTGTAATTTTTTTTCAATTAATTGTTCATAATTCAACAAAAAACCAAGATGATTTAACAATATTTATGGTCACATGCGAATTGAAAATAACTCTATAGACAAAGTGAATAGAAATAAACATGCCCGAAAATAATCGTTTCAAATTTTATTGCTTCCACTTTCCAAATGACGTTGGTAATAATTTGACACAGTACAACGTATTTTGTACCCGGTGTTTCAACTCTTTAGCCAGTGTGATTAGATGCTACAGGGCGTAGGTAACAAGTATTTATCAGCGCGCGTGGGTCCATGCTATGTGAGACACAAACCTCAAAATAAAGGACCCAGAATGCAAATTTCACTAATCAACAACTAACTCAACTCCTAAGCTTCAACACTATAAAAACGGCAGAACCTTCTTCTTCTTCCATTCGTAACCTGAGATCACTACTCAGTACCACAACTCTAGCAAATTGAAGATCATCTGCCATGGATCATCATAATCACCACCATGGCCGTCGAAACGACGAGGAAGATTACCGCCCACCACCCTTCTACGGCAACAGCGAACCTCCACCACCCTTCTACGGCGGAAACCAGCCACCTCCACCTTTTCACGGAGGACACCAACCTCCTCCACCCTTCCACGGCGGAAATGTTCACCACACTTCCCACAGTGGACCACCAGGGCCAGATTTCTACCAACCTCCTCCACCACCGGTGATCCCGAGCTACGCGCCACCTGAGAACAACCCCCATGGTCACCAGCCACATATGCCTACCTATCCGCCGGTAATTGATCACCACAATCGCCGTGAGGAGGATGAGATTCCTAAGAAACCATCGGTCAGGATGTATTCTAAGGCGGAGCCTAATTACTCTCTCACTATTCGTGACGGGAAAGTTATTCTCGCCCGATCCGATCCTTCCGATCCTCATCAGGTTTTTTGCTTCTCATCGTTGATTTTGCATTTTTGTGGTTAGCTAGTGTTTTTATGATTGTGATCTGAAAGTAAGAGCAGAAAGGTTTCAAAATTTTAGAAATTAGTATTAGGTATTGGAAATTTGGAATCTGTGAGGAATTGGCTAAATGTAGTTTGAAATTGTTGGTGGATGATTTGATTTCAGCACTGGATAAAGGATGAAAGGTTCAGCATAAGAGTGAAGGATGAAGAAGGATTTCCTAGCTTTGCTCTGGTGAACAAAGCTACTGGACAGGCGATGAAGCATTCTCATGGTGCTACTAAACCTGTATGTATATGTTTTCCTCCTTATTTCTATTTCTGGATTTACTGTACTTTCGTTATCCTTGTGTGTACTCTGTGAGATGTCTGGATTTATAGGCATAGTTTTTAGTTTTTGGTGCTATAATGATTGTAGATTCAAAATGACTGAGTTGTGTAACTTCTCGCATTTGTATGGATCGTGGAAAGGTAAATAGCTTTTGCGAGCTTAGTTGTGCTTAATGTCATGCTCATGCCTAAGCTTTGGTTAAACCGGTAACTGAACGCTAATTGAATGTTCTTAAGAGTGATAGTAGAGGTGTGAGTGGTATTATATATACAATGAATGGAATAACCATTGAGATTGAGTGGAATTAACGGGATCTATTCAAACTCTCTGCCATTAGGCTATCATAGAGAGTCCCGACTCCTGCAGTTAGAGGGTGATGCAATGGAGATTAAATTTCTTAAGTATCCTATGCAAAGGTAATGGTTTTGGCTTTTTTGCTGTGAAACTTAACTACCTGCATTTGGTAAGTTCCTTGCTAGATATATATCCTAGGTTTTAACTGATAAGCTCTCATCGGAGTTAAAAGATTATTTGAATTAGCTGAGGTAGTTGGTATTTGTTTAGAATTTTCATTCTCGAGTTTATTGATCAGTTCTCTTCTCTATCATTGGTCTGTGCAGCTCAATGGCGTGATTCTAGTCTCTGTTACGTTATTTATATGGTGTAACTTTATGAGGAGTGATTTTACAAGAAACTTTCTGTTAGAAATGCATATCTCTAGCTGTTTGTTTATTTCCTTATGTCAGTGTAACGGGATATAGTTCTGAATACAGTAAACAAAAATGTTGATTTCATCCTTTAAAAGGTAGTTGATCTCGTGAGACTTTTGGGATCTGTTTTTACAGGTCCAGTTGACTCATTTCAATGCTAATTCTGTTGATGAATCGGTTCTGTGGACTGAGAGCAAGGATTTGGGTGATGGTTACCGAGCTATAAGGATGGTTAACAACATTCGCCTGAATGTTGATGCTTTCAATGGTGATAAAAATCATGGTGGTGTTCACGATGGAACTACAATTGTCCTCTGGGAGTGGAAAAAGGGAGATAACCAGCGCTGGAAGATTACCCCCTACTGTAAGTCTCCTATCATCAACCCAAGCTGTGGTTAACTTGTACCTTTCTACAGTGAAATTTTGAACTTTCACAAGATAATTGAGGAAATAATGTTGGACATGTACGCTCAGATCGCCTGCAATTAGTTGTTTTCGAGCTACCCTCTGGCTTTGAGAATTTACACATTCCTCTCTTCTGGCATTATTAGAATTTAGAAGCATAATCCTTAAACTTCAGTCGCCGTTGATTTTACAAAAACCAAGTTTGCCTTTTGTAATTAGCGTATGTGCATGTCTAAGCGTAGTGTCGTATACAGGTATCAAAATCTTCAGTAGGTGGTCCGTCTTGTTGAAGGTTTCGTGTCCGTCCATGATTAATTCTTATTGTGCTCTTTTTCCGTCTTATCCAGGATATGATATGCCTGCTGCTGCCTAGTGTTTTGCTGTCTGGAGAGGATAGTGGATGGCAGCAGTTGTATAATTAATTTGGCAGCAGATTCTGTTGATAATAATGTAAAAGTGCGATGCTTGCTTATGTGATTGCATTGTACTGTGGATTTATGCCGATGTTTTACTTGCATTCTCTGTATGTTATTCTGGCCACTGGTAAAACTAAATTATTGAGTTTTCAGCGTTGAGTTGATTGCTCTAATTTGAGAATTATGTACCTTTTGAGTGCATGTAATATAAATTATGATAATTATGCCTGCGCACTATTATTGAGTTGTCTTTTTAAAATGCCTTGGTGAATGAAATTTAATTTGATACATTCTTACTGCTTGTAAGAATAATGACTGCATTTTTTATGTTGGGTGATGGTGTTTTGTAATCTTGTTTTGGTAATGATTTGAGGTGCGGCTAAAGAAAAGAAATATTGCAAGTTGGAAAAGAAATTGTGCGAAAGAATACCGCTGGAATTGGCAATGACATGGAGGACACAGTATGTGTTTGGTTTGGTCACTTTGAATCAAAGTAAGACTAATGAGGTTGTGCATTTTTGTATGTAAATGTGTGGGTTTGGATCAATTCCGTTTCTTTCTTTTATTTTAAGGAAAAGATATCTCGTAAACTAGTTTACATTCGAGGTCAAAATTGGCAAAATAGTAACAGATGCTTGCTCCCAAAAAGCGTCTTCACCCATTCCTTATTCCATCGACTTAGCAATTGACGCACTATTTATTCACTCAAACAAACCTTGAAAATTTTCTAAATGCCACCATCCTAGAATGGATCACATCAACAAATATGCACGGATTCATGAAATGAATTAATGCACACCTGATTGGTATGGATAGAGCATCATTAGTCCTTAAGGTCGTAACTTTCACCCGTCCTTAGATGAATGATTGTTCCACATAAAAACATTATCAAAGTCAACCATTATTCCCCTTGTAGATAACATTTGTAATGCCAATGTCTCTTTTGAGTTGAGACTCGATCCTCAAAGGCCGATTGATTACCAAGGACAACATGTCATATTCACACACACACACACACTCATTTTAACCTAGATAAATTGGTCTGGATGCCACATTGTAATTTGTAATAGTATTTGACAAACATAAAGTACAACCAAAACCTCTACACTGTCTCTGTACAAGAGTAATGATAGAATAGAATCAGCTCTTTCAAGAGTAATGATCGGTACAGCAGTTTATATGATGTCGAAGTCTACAATGTTCTTTCTTTTGTTTTTCTTTACAAATTTAGCTCAACAATGGCACACAATTATGCTAGCAACTCATACTTTATATGATAAACAAAGGGCATAGTTTTACTGGTCGTCCTTGTCTTTAATTGAGAATTAAACCGTCTGCAATCATCGACTAGTTGTGAGAATTTCTAAATATTCAGAAAAATATACGACAAATTACAAGAACCTGCCAAAGAATGAATTCCTAAATCCAGCCGCTTTGCTACTTTGTCCTGGATTCCACCAAAAGGGTGCTGGCTTGATACAGGCCTTCAGGGGATGGAACAATCTCTTCTGGCTGTGATACTATGACCATAATGAATTCAACCAGCGGCAGATTGGCTGCTTGGTGGCGATGACTCCAGCTTCTTTTTAAAAAATTTGGTCAGTGGTGTAACTGCTGCTCGACCTTGTTCCAAGCACCGGAAGTAATCATCCACTGTGTAAATCAACACAAAGTAAACAGCTTTAGCTATGTGTATATCATTTTCGCAGCTCCATTATCACAAAAAATGCAGGCTTTGAAAATTAAATCAGAAGCATAGAGGCACATATAGAATTGATGCTCAGGTACAGTAGCACAAATAGACTATGCTTCGTCTAAGCATTCAGATTTCTCTACTCGAATTAACTTGGAACTCCAGCCACTTAAAAGTTACAATGTTCAATGAAATGCAAGTGATGAAGTTGAAGCAAAAAACTTGTATTGGTGGGGAGAGATACAAGCAAAACATGTTTGACATAGTCAACAATTTTCTGCACAGGAAAAAAAATCAATTTTGGCCTTGATCTACTTTGATTCCAAAGAGGCGCGTTGAACATGAAATTTCTGACTATCAAGTGAACTTATCATCACTTGGCCAAATTCCAGAAGTCACCTGCCACCAATGAAGTAGCTGGAGCACAAATTCGATGTGTGCTGCCAATAGCTGTAAGGGGTAGATGCAGCCTTAGGAAATTTTCAAGTTTTGTGTTACTCGGGTCTGGATTTTGCATTTCTTTCCTTTTATCTCCTATATATATGCAAAAGATTGAAACTATGGAAAAAGCAAACCATGCAAAACTGGCCAACTGCGCAGGCCACCAATAGATAGTGAAGAAGAAATAGATAAAAGATGAATAGAACTAATGGATTGTTAGTGTAGTAAATTAATCTTCTTTGCTAAGTTATAGTGAAATCAATTAATCCCTTAATCTTGCCATGAGAAAGACCAATACTCTAAGGAGTGCCCATAGATGAATGTAGATCATAGTAACTTTTAAGGAGTACCAAACAATTAATTCTCTTATACTCTAAGATAATGACTCCATCAGTAGTAATATCGCAGACTCCGAACTAGCCTAGAGGTCAAGAAAGGAATATAAAATAACTGAATTAAAACTCAAGGAAATAATAAGCGCGGGATCCTCTAGAAACTAACTTAATTTAAATAATGTTTCATGATGATAACACCTTGTTATGGAACATAAATGCTCCAAATATGGCAAATAATCCACTAATTAAACACCAACTTCTAGAAGAGAAAACTGCAGCACATAGACAAACAGCCTACAACCCATGACTTTGACAGAGTATGAACTATTGAAATCACGAACGTTACGTTAAACGCATGATAATTATAGTAATTCCAAAACTTGCGAGTTGCAAAGAATGAAGTGTCCGAGTGTCACTGTTAGGACATGATAAAGCAATATAAATGGGAGGTGGCAGCAAGAAGTAAGCAAACCTGGCATTACACCATGAGTAAAAGTCGTAACAACTCCAAGGACAGTCGACTCTTCAGGGAGTACAGAACGAACGGAGCATGGGAACACCAAACATACTAAAGCCTTCATTTTCTGTCCAATAAAAACACACGACAAGATAATAAATAACTATATACCGAGTGATCAAATTGATAAGAGATACCATAAAGTCACAACAAGCTCCTCTTGTATTTCGTCAAAAAACGAACAACATCCAATCCAAACTTATGCTCCAAAAGGCATGGACTTCAAGGATTTGTTGTCTATGGTAGACAGACTACATTAGCATAAAAACTTTCGACACGCAAAACAGCCACTTGACTGTTTATATAGAATGGGTAAAATGATACAGTCACGGTGAACGGCTCTCTACCTGTTCTTCTGACTTGTTTGGGTCCAATAAAATCTGTCCATTCTCTGCCAGTGCACAACTTATGGAAACTACAAAAATTAACTGCCAATCATTATACTCAATTCGGTTAACAAAAGATTGGTTACAAGGAATTTAAGACAAAAATAAATAAATAAATAAAAGAACAAGAAGTTTACCAGCAGAATATTTCAAAGGAAATCCAGCATCAATAAGGGCAGCACATGCTGCGTGTATGGCACATGGCAAAAGCTTGAATTGCATTGGTCAAGGAATGTAAGAGCCAGCAAATGGAGAAAATTAATTTAAAGTGACATATCTCACCCACTGTTGCAGTCCATCATTTTCACTCTTCTGATGTTGCAACCCATTATTTCGCTGTTGCAATCCATCCTCTCTACAACCCTCTCCGGTAATGTCTCAAAACAGTAGGCATATCCTATTTAATTAGGCTAGACCGCTAGACATGATATATATGGATCAGTGGATCAGTGATAGCCCAACCAAAATTGCTAATACATGATAAAGTTCTTGCGACGGACAAAAGCACTAAATGAGAGAATGAGAGCACAAATTCAATGATGTCTAGAAACTCCGAATCATTTTTTCCGAAGGGTGTGACTTGATCAAAGTCAATCGTGAAGCCGATATCTAATTAAATCTTTTTTTCTTGAATTGTGTGAGGAAAGGACAACCAATTCAAGATGGAGAGTGAACAACTGTTTGCTCTAGGTTTCCCCTATTTGTCTTTACTAGTGTTCTGTTGATAGAAGAGGACCAATTCCATTTCATAATCCAGCTCCTGTACTAGTTGATGAATGGAAGTGTTTGCCAGATGCTGTAAATACTGAAAAGCTCCAGTCTTAAAACTATACGCAGATTATTATGGGGTTGATTGGTATAGAACTAAAACCTTAAGTTATGTAAAAATTTAGATGTTTTTAACCCGGTTTTCTGAACTTTAGTCTTATACCAATCACTCCCTATGTGACTGCTTGAGATGTTCAGGAGAGGACCAATATACACAATTTTTTTATTATGATCAGAAAAAAAGGATACAGAACCATCATCATGGACAACCTGCAAGAAATTTAAAAAAAAAAAAAGCGGCTTATTAGTTGAAAAACAGACAACGATAATAGTAAAAGTACAAGAAATTCCCATGAAAGATGACAAGGTCTTCGACATCAAACATAACAAAAAGATAGATATTAATTATTAAATATGTATGCAGTTTAATCTTCTGCATCACCACATACTTGCAGTCCTGTTGATTCCTTCAGTCGGTTAGAGGTTCAATGACAGTTCTAAAGCATAAGAGCTCATGGGATATTATTTATCAAAACATTGTTACATTTTCTATCCAAAAAGTTATTTTGTCAGTTTTGTTAACAGAATCACAGAGCTTCGCTCAGACAACTTGAGATTAAAATGCATTGTTGTCCACTAGGCCATTTTCCAGGTAAGAAAACTAGGCAATTCCAAGATGATGGATTCTCAAAATAAGAACTCTGCATTTGTTTGTGCTTCAATATAGTTTTAATAGTTTGAAGTGTCCGACTAATGATCCAACAAAGAACCAAAGGAATATTTAAAAAAAACATAAGCCAAGCACTATGTGAATATCTGTGTGTAGGAAGGGATAGTATTTGCATTTAACACAGCCATACCCTAGTAGTACTTGCAAGAGGCTGTCCCTAGCCTCAAGCCTTAGGGCAACAAGTCACCAAGAAGTGGAGCTTCTTAACAGGGGAATATTATCATAGTCCATAATAGTCCACATGGCATGCGATCTCCCATAGCCGACAATAGCTCAGCTCTGGCAGAATGGCACTATTGCATTAAGCCTGATGGGTTTTCATTTAACATGAGCTATCTGTGCTTTTCATGATATTTTAATGCACGGATAACGCCTGGTGTAGCACCCTACTGTAAAATGAAAATCTGCCATCTAGGGGTATTTTTAACTGAATTTAGTGTTTGGGCATTACATTACTTTCATCCAATGAAGTTCTGGTTAAATAATTGGCACTTAAATTACTAGAATTATGGTTGATCATACGTAACAAACCGACCATTCCTTTGCTCCACAAACCTTAAGCATCAGCTGTATCCGGGGTACTCCTATAGTTTTGTAATGCCAGTAGTATGTTACCTGTACAATTTTCACTTGATTTGCCTAACATGAATTTTGCATATCTTCAATTTTAAATCCGAAGCTTATGGTTCATATCAAATAAAATTTAAGAACATCTATTCATTAACATGTTACCCACAATTGTAAAAGTAGTAGGGCATACGACACAATTGGTTATTGGCCCCAGGGCATGTTTGCGCGATAGTGTGCTATCTCCCCCATTAGTTATGATGAATGCTTGAACTGTTAATGGAGATTTTCCTGCGAATCTACTTGTCTTTCAGATTCACTAGGGTGTGAAGTTTGGAATTGAATGAAACAATGATAGTTCAGATATGATTGGAGTCAATTTTATCTTCCATGAAAGCTTAAAAGTTTGGTATAAAGAAGATGAAACTCGGTTATAGCATTCTGCCTCAGTTCATAAGTGAAAACAACTGCACTGACATATTAAGCATTTATTTAATTAAAATAGAAAGAGGTGTAGTTGTCCCTCTGTGCATCCAATCAACTTACCTGAACTATAATTGATGTTGTTGTATTTGGATGCACCGTCAAGACGCAGATATTTTGCATTGTTCTCTTCATTATCATCTCAAACTCCTTCTCTGTCTTACCTAACAGACATCCATGTATCATTGGAAGTAGCCAGATGATTAAAAGGTAATTAGCAATCGTAAATCAATGTGAGATCTGAAACTTATAAGAGAGTATTGAAAGATAAATTTTGAAAACATTTTAATGTAAATATAACAATACATCATACGGAAAATGATCAAAACATACAGAGATAAGTATGCACCAAACATCAACATCATTAAAATGAAAAATCTAAAAACATCGATTTCAAAGCAATAACCATTGCTAGAACATTAACGAAGCGGCTTAAGACTTGAGCACAAATAACTAATGTTTGAGGAGATGGAAATATGGCTACCAGCTTGGCCTGTTTTGGGCTTCCAAATGACTTCAATACACACTTTTTCGGGGTTCTCATTCTTCTTTGTCCCGGCCTTAGGTCCATAAACAGCTGCAAGAACTCTGGACTCGCCTGAGACAGAATTTTAACACCATTAGACAAATAATCGAGGGGATAAGAACAATTAACATAGATACGCATTATGAATGAAAAGTTAAGCCATTTCTAAACGGGAAAGATAGTAGACAGAAGAATAACGAAAATGATAAGTAGAAACGAATTAAAATAGTGGAGAGAGTAAGGTGTAGGTACCATGAGAACAAGAGGCAGAACCATGGGCACGATTAAGGAAATTGCGAGTGCAAATTACAGGTCTTAATTGGTTTGCTCCACGCCCTCCATCTCTCTCTACGTCCATAATTGCGCCACTTCCGATCTCTGTGTTTCTCCAATTTGGGCACTAGAATTCACTCTGAGGTTTAATCTAGGGTTTTCGGAAATTACAATCGAAGTTCTTTTCAAACTAGAACAAATTGTTCCACCTGCCTAGAAAAAATCACAAATAAATCCCACGTAAATATATTAAGTTCTATTTTGACTCTGGTCATTTATTTCGGTGTTTTCACAAACACAATCAATCATTCCAGGTGTGATTCAGGCCGGGCGGGGCATATTGGCGGGCTGCTGGCCGGGCCAGGCCGATAAAAGGTTAACAAACACAAAGAATTATAATTTTTCATTAACTTTACACAACGATTCCAAGACTTGGAGTCTTGGACTATCATTACAAAAGTACAAAACTACGTATTAGTCAAGAAATCATAATTCAACGTACCGACTATATTAGTTGAGATCTTCTT
>JAYMSR010001253.1:0-10667 GCA_036897825.1 Plantago rigida | reverse complement strand
AAATAATATCGTAGTTGTTTTAAGCATAAATTGCACGTGGCAATGATTCTTACTTTTCGATTTTGAAAAAGATGTGTAGGCATGAAATTCTAAATATGTTTCTCATTATAAAGTTTGTACAAGAGAGGAAAATTTCCAATGATGGTTTTAACTTTTAACTTGGAGTTTAATTTGGTATGACAAGAAATTTTGGAATTTGTAAGGTTTTCGATCAAAATAACTAAATGATTATTTTATATTTTGAAATTCTAGTAGTTAAATATGTCACTATATTTCACAAGTCAGATTTGCCATAAAGAGAACATCAAGTCGAAGATAAAATCAATATGACAAGATTCAGGTTTGGTTCAATTAGCCTAATACGAAGGTCCAAGTCCATATCAAGGTACAAGCCCGTCAAGACGTTAATTCAAACTCCTATAAATATCACATGTGGTATCATCATTCAAGATAAACAATTAATCTTCACTTTCCTCTTTAAATATATTATCCTTGTATATATTGAATCCAACCCCGAGTTGATTAAGGTTCGACCGTAAAACTAACATCTTGTAGAGTTACAGGTACCCAGCGAATAACAACTGCCATCAAATTCTCCAAAGATTTTGGCGTCATTTTAATTGAAATTCGATCATAATTTCTCACATCACTCAACTTGTGAAGTGTAATTGAGATTATAACTTGGAGGAGTTGTTTGGAGTTAAGCTAAAATTGAGGTATAAAAGAGCAAAACAAGTTATTCCCCACATGTGACACCTATGTGTGTGCAACACATGTCGTTTTAAAACTTCAAAGTTACTACTCTATGCTTTGCTTTTGACATTTGAAACATTTAAATCAATCAATACGTGTTTAAATCAATTCATACAGTTGTGATACGATAAATTAAAATATTTCTAAGGCATTATATTATGTTGTAGACCAAACCAAATTTCCCCATTTTCTTCTTTCATATGCGGGCCATGAACTTACCGTTCAATCTTCTCTTCTCGACAATTGGTACATGTACTGTGTCCTATGTAGAACTATTGAAAAGATGAACAGACAAACAATAGCCTTCAACGTGTCCTAATCTCTTCATTGGTCTATTATTTGATTCATCATCAATTATCTAGTATCCATTTGTTCAAAATTATGAGGGATTAGAATTCTTTTATTACACGATCTAACGGTTATACGAAATGAAGTTTTAAATCCACATTTAGACGAATTAATGTCAGTCTAACGATAAGATGAATTTGTATCCATGTGATTCGTTATGTTGTAAAACATTCAAAAATGTTATGCATTGCAGGGCAAACTTTATATTGAGCAAGGACTTCGCGAAGCAAACATACTTTTAAATTTCAAACATTTTATTAAGGGTGTGCGTTCTTTTCTTCATGTTTCTTTGGAACACAGGGACCTTATTTTTCACGACTACATTGCAAATCTTAGCGTATCCGTCTCATCAGGGCATTCATTTAGCTGGTGCAGGGATCTTGAAGAAATTCTTTTCAGGGCATTCATTTAGCTGGTGCAGGGATCTTGAAGAAATTCTTTTCAATCAAGCTCTCAAACAGTTTGCTTCACTCTCTCTTTCAGAGGAGTGAACTTGACACCCAAGGTTTCTGCTATCTTTTTTGAGGCATTGTACCTAGGCGCATACGGCCTGTCATCCGCACACCTGGGCCAGAAGAAAACAATTGGATGAATCTGGTTTGGTTCACTAGAGGGGCCGTATGAGCAGATTACGCAGGATCAATAAAGAAAAGTACATTGGATTAAGAACTTACTTGCCAGTTGCCAGGAAGCTTAAAACTTGGGTATAATTCGTGCAAGATGTTCACAACCTCTGAGTAGTGAGCAGATCTCTCTACCATAAGATACCTGCCATTAGCTGAAGGAGTTTCATATGCCAGGATATGGCAATCTACGACGTCCTTGACATTGACGAATCCATATGTAGAATTTGGGAATGTCTCAGCCCCTAACATATTTTAGAGATACCAAAAAAGAAATGAGCTTGTATCCAAGTTTAGGAAGATGATAAAAGATTTAGCTGCATAAACGTACCACTTATCAAGTTCAAAATAATAGCACTAGTATTGAGTATTGGCTGCAGAAGGGGACCGAGTACTGCAGTTGGGTTGACAGAAACCATGTCGATTCCTTTCTCTTTTATAAATTTCCAGGCAGCATCCTCAGCAATCGTCTTTGAAAGCACATACCACAGCTGGTGAAACAAATATAATCAAGTTTTAGTTGACAAACACAGCGTAAGGGTCTATGGCAGTAAAATAAATTAAAACCCGGGTCATTTTGTAACAGGATCACATACAGTATCTCTTATGATGTACTGTAGATTGGAAGAATAGGATATGGACCTTATTTTTTCTGCAAAAGTCAGCGTCAGACCACCAGGTCTCATCAATTTCCACTTCCTCTGTTAGCGGTGTACCATTGAATGCGACTGCAGCTTCAGAAGATGTCAAAATGACCCTTTTAACAGATGGTGTTTTCGCAACTGACTGGAGCAGGTTGAGTGTTCCCTTCAGTGCTGGATCAAGCAAATCTGCCTGCACATAGTGAAAAATATAAGTATCACATGATTGCTAGACATGGTAATTGGCAAGGCGTGGTATGTTCTCATGAAATGCATTTTTCTAGGCATGTCCCTAAAAAAAACATAACTGCAAATTAATTTGTTCATGAACGGCACCTGTGGGTCATTAGTTGCAAAGAAAAACGGTGAAGCAGTGTGAAAAACACCCTCGCAACCATCAACCAACGAATCAAATGATCCTTCTTCGAGCAAGTCTGCTTTAATCAGTTTCAACCTTTCCTTAGCTCCATCAAATTCAAACAGGTGTTGAGTCTTCTTCGGATCATCTGCATATTAACTGATTATTTAACAAACACAGAAATTCATATCAATCTGAAAACATGAATGATCAGATGACAGATACACAAAAAGAAATGGAGAAAAGTAAGAGACATACTGAGATTACGAACGAATGCCTTGACAGTGTAGCCACGCTCGAGCAATTGCTTGACGAGCCATGAAGCTATAAAACCCGATCCACCTGTTACAGCTACTGTTTTACTCATTCTAATTATTCCTCAGCTTTCCTTCTACTATGGTGTGAGTGTGAGAGAGAGAGGGAGCACAAAAGCTTCAGATGAGAAAGGTTAGAGATGGCTTTGCTATATTTAGGATTTATGATGTGTTTACTACATCCTATAAAACTGGAAATAGCAGACCACCACAGAAAGGATGACAGACATAGATCCAGAAATGGTCAAACCGCGAATCATCTCAATGCAGTTGAACCTTTGCAAGTCAAATTTGAGGATGATCCTTCTGTATGCTTACAAACTATTCTTAGCAGTGCCATCTCAAGCACTTTCCAAGTTTTTAATATTCAATATTCATAAGATGATAAAGCAAATCTTCAATGATTAAGGATCTCATTTGCAATTTCCCCATGTTCATGCAAGATACAGTAAATTATCCTGACATTTAGAGCTGCGAAATTAATACTAGGAACAAACCAAATACAAATTTTAGCCAAACAAATGAAAGGAGTTCCCGTCATGTAGTCATTGTGCTCATATACAACTCATTTGGAGCAAAAAAAGAATGATACAACAACAAAACCTACAAGTAGGAGTCGATAAATCAAGAATCAGCTCCAGGACCTGCTTTCGTTCTCAGAGAGAAGATTAAACTCCAGTATGGAACATGGTCATAAAACTTATTTGTAACCAGCAATGGAAACTAAATAAGTGAGCCTAACAGGAAAGCCAAGACGGGCACTTTATCTTCAATGATCTTGCATGATTTCCTTGAATAATTCCTTAGGAGCTACAGATAAGAATAAGCAAGTAAAATGAGATTGCATAATGCCACTGCAAGTGAAAGAAGAGTCTGCAGAAGTTAAATTTACCTGGCATCCCAGTGAATCTTTCGTATTGTTCATATGCTTGGCCAATGAACATGTCTACTCCTGTTACAGTTTTGGCTCCTATTTGTTCGGCTTCCCGCAATAGTCTAGTGATTTTGGGAGTGTAAACAGCATCGAAGACAAGCTCATAATATCCTAAAGCTTCCTGCAAAAACAAACGCTTCATATATACCAACACTCTGAAGCACTAGCCCAAATTCATACGACAAAGTTCTATACCCTCTTGACTACATCATTCCACCTGTAGTGGTACAGAATATGCTTAATTTTCAGGGTCGAGTAAGTTCATTTTTATTTTGGCATAAAGGTAAAGAGGATTATATCAAATAATTACAGAAAAAGATTTAAAAAAAAACATTAAGCAAACCTTGGGTACAGGTGTCTCGTCGACCTTGGGTTGCATCCCAATAGAAGTTGTGTTTGCCAGTATCATTCCACTCTCTGGATGAAAATTAGATAAGTCGGCAAGAGACAAAGCCTGCCCTCCAACTAGTTCAGCAAGTTCTCTAGCTCGATCTAGCAGTGGCGGCGATGTGTATAACAAACAATGAGATGAAGAACGGAAAAATTGGAAAGAGAACATAACCATGCTGTGCAGCCATAATGGTTAACCGTACCTATTACAGTAACGTATATTTATCCATGAAAAAGAAAAAGAACTAACCGTAAGTGCGATTGGCAATCACAACCTTTGCTCCCTTTTCTTTCGCGCCATAAGCAAGCGCTTTGCCTGCTCCCCCAGCACCAATGACTATGAAAAGCTTATTAGCCAAGGGTGACCTGATACCATTGGAACTATTCTTTGAGCCTGAAAACAACAGTACGGAGAATCATGCACTGATTCAACTATTGCGTAGAGATAGTCACTAGTAAATTTAGAATATTACCTTGCAGGCTATTTTCGATAGCAGATATTGCACCAATATAGTCTGTATTACAACCAAACAGCTTTCCATCAGCAGGTCGCCTCACTATGGTATTAACCGCTCCAATTGACTGGTCAAACCAAAAAAAAAAGAGATTTAGATACTGTTATGAAATATAAGAGCTAAAGGATAAAACGGCATGAACCATGCTAACTCTCAAAAAACTACCTTTGCAGTTGGATCGACTTCATCACAACATGCAAGAGCCGCTTCCTTGTGAGGAATAGTAACACTGGAATAAATATGTTTATATAAGTTATATCCTGAGAAAGAAATCAGTTTGTACGGGATGTCCTTTTCTTTTTCCAATAAATCAAAATCTCCGGAAGAACATCGACAAAATAACAGACCAGAAACATGGTAAAGATGCTCAGAGAAAAGAATCAAACTAGGGAGGCAGGGGGTAATAGGAGTATATGCGGTGCTTGTAGAGGGCAACACATGAAGTCTGTATAGAAATGACACACAGAAAATAAGAGTTCACCTGAAGCCGGCAAAATCTGATGAAGAATATGTCGCCAAAAATTTTGCTAAATCATCCACCAATAAATGTACATATACACCATTAAAGCCAACTGATTTGTAAGTCGTGTTGAACAATTTGGGTGATTTGCTGTGACTGACCGGCTTCCCAATAATCCCAAACACTTTCGTATCTGGACCAATTGACCTAAAATTGTATAGATTAACCAGGTCGTCAATTGTTGGCTGCCCTGGTGCAGAAACCTTTCCAGGCTCCAGAGTGCCAAATGTGAGATATCCACCAAATTTTGGGCAAAGAACCCTCGACATCAATCCTCTCTCCCCCATAACCATGGCAATTATCGGGACCTATAAGATTAGAATGGATGTGATGCGTACAGATTAAAGATTGGGGTGGATTACCTGAAACAGGTTTAGTTTGAGCATATACTTGACTGAAAACAAGGAATTACTAGCATAAACTCATGAAGCTGTCATAAATGCAAACACGGTATTAAGTGTAACTAAATATTTGTAATGCAGAGTTTAAACTAAGGGTCAAGCTCAAAAGAGTTACAGTTTAGTAACTTTGGTTTGTAATTTTTTAAACTTGAGCCTATATACTGCACCCAAGGCCGATGGGTTCATGAACTTCAAGGGTCTGTTTGGCAGTGGTTTAGAGTTAAAGGTTGGTGGGAATAAATTGCATAGTGGAGAGGGTAGTGGTATAACTAATTTTAAGGTGTTAGGTGTGTCTAACCGTTATACCCATTATACCATCAACACAAGATTTTGCCCATCTTACATGGTGTGAATTAACATATTGTACGATATTTGCATACAGTTCCAGGACCAAAGTGGGACAATATTACACAAACACCAACTGATTCTTCAGCTCAAACTCTGAGTCAATGTGCTCAAGTTACAGGTTTATCTTGGTCCGTGCTACACCCTTATGATAGTTTATGCTTGCTCAGGCTATAATAGAATAGGAAGCAGTACATGATTGTCTGAAATAAGGGGGGAAGAAAAAGAAACTTTAAGGAATCAATAAATCTTCAATATGTACCTTTAACAATAATAACATGAATATACTTGGTTGTTAATTGATGATTTAGACGAGGATGAAACAACTACGAAAAGGATTTTCGACGAAGGCATTCTGATCTTTGTGAGAATTACAGGCAATATATAAATCTTAATGCAGGCATAATTCACTTACTTGGCAATGGACCATTATTTGAAAGACGCGGGTAACATCTGTTATATCTACTGCTGTTGTTGCGAATTTGACAATGTCAGCTCCAGCTGCTTGTATTCTGGCAACAAGATCGCCCAGGTCCTCGGTTGAAGGAGTGCTATCGTAATTGTGTGAAGATACTATAACTTTGCACTTTTCTGGCTTATTTCCATTCAAAAATTTGTTGAACTCGTGGGCAGCCTTCAATAGATTTGTCAACATAAGATACAATCAAAACTTCTAAAATGTTAAATAAATCACAAAAACCATCTCCTTAGGGATCAAAGCAGAACATTTTTTTTTCATGCAAACAATGTGCATATTTTCTTGTAGCAACAACACCTAGATGGCAGAAACTAATACTTACACTTTCTTATGTAGAAGGTGGATTTGGTTGGTGTTAAGCACGAAACATTAGGTGCATTTCCAAGACACTCTACTACTTGAATATTTATTTGGACTGTGTCTAATGCACTTTATTCTTTTCTTGGTTAAGGGACTCTTGTGGATATTTTCGCATTTACACTAAACAAAGATAATTCAATGGTTCAATAGTAAGAACAGAAAGAGACCTTCAGCTCAATATCAATGTGATCAGCACCCAGCTCCATGGCAGTTTGAAGCACGCTGAATCGGCTTTTCTCATCACCATCATACTGACCACCTTCCCAGATTGGTCTAGTTGAAAAGCACAAAATCAGTCTATGTATATCCCAAAGCGCACAACCAAATGCTAATGAATGGTACAAAACTGCTCGACTGATAGGTGAACTAAGAAACGTGAAAATTTTCATGTTTAATAATCTATGAAACAAGCTGTGAAACGTAAACTAATTACTGTGGATTGGGTGATGTACATTGGAGTATTTCTTATGCTCTTGTAAACTTCTTTTTCGATCTATTAATATATTTTAGCTGTTTCAAAAAAAAACTAAATACTGTGGATTCTATACTCTTGCATCTAAGGCTTTTCCTCCAAACTCGATATAGTCAAGACCTATACATGATGGATATTTATAACCATGGCCATGTTAAATCAACTAACAGATAAGACTCTTTGCATATAACCCACCCATAACAAAGCTCCTGCGTAGCTCATAAGTCCACAGGGCAACACCGTAGTTCTACTGCAACCTATCTTTCAATCATTTTTCGTATAATCAGCACTCTAGGCTATGTCCACTTTACTCAGTCTACTAAGCAAAAAAGACTTAACACAAACAAACTTCCCAATAAATAAAGTGCTTACGTATTTGCTTCCCGAACATATCTACTTAACCTCATTTCAACTCCATCATTTAAAACAACATCATCAACAAACTACCTCACTAGCACAAATCCATACACTTATTTCATAATAACCAGCAACAACGACAAGAACAGCAAATCTACTGACATTTCGCACACATTGTAATCGAAATACACCCACCAACCTGTAAGTAAAGAGAGTAGGCAAAGGGCAGACTTTAATCAGCTTTTCAATGTCCACTTGTGGATTGAAGACCTTCAAGTGATCCAGTCTGATTTCAACAATATCAGCTCCTTTAAGCTTCGCCCTTTGCATCAACTCCACCAACCCATCAGCTGTATCCGCCATTAACGGAGCACATATCATCGTGTCGTTCTTTCTCTCCATCTCCAAAAACCCAGTCTTGACAAAAAACAAAAAGAACGCCTTTTTATGAGCAGAATCAAAATCGTAAATTGATTGATTGACTGGTTTTATCAATTCAGAATAACGTGAAAAAAAACAAAAAGAATGCTTTTTTATGAGCAATTAGAAGGATAGAAAAAGGTATCAGGTACGAACAAGAAGTTAAACTAGAGAATGTACAGTAAAAGAAAGATTGAAATGCAATAACAGAGCAACCAACCAATGAATCTTGTTTTGTACAATGTGGACTGGTAAATCAGATTTTTCTTCTTCTTCTTGTTATTGATTTCTTCTTTTGTTCAACAGAGAAGAGACGGCATGAAAGGTCAGAACTTGAGTGGAAAAGGATGGAGAAAGGTAGTGGTGGGTAGTTGCAGTAATTCGCCACGAACCTAGTATGTCACCTGGTGCGATTTAACTTTTCTTAAATCGCGATCTATGATAAATGCGTCAAATTGCCTGAATGAAGACCGTCTCCAACCATGTATGGCTGGAAATGAAGAGCGATGTGAGTGGAATGTTGATGTGACAGGGATGGATGAGGTTTGTTAGATGGAATATTAACGTGGCAGAAGAGGGAGAGGTTTTGTTAGGTGGAATATTGACGTGATAGGGAAAGTGAAGGCATGTTAGAGTTTGATTGTTCGATATGGTCTAAAAAGAATTGCGTTCTGACATTTGATTTGCAACTAATGCTATTATTATTAATGAAAAATAAGAAGAAACTCATGTATTGGACTCAGAAATGCACACATGCAGTGAGGATCCAAGAAGATCGAGTAAGATGAACTGACCTCCACTAAATTTTGTATAATAACTTAAATTGTCTGAATGGTTGTAGTTGTAGCGTTTGATTAGAAGTATCAAGTCATATTTAATTGATGTGGTGTTCGTAACTAACCCATGTTAAATGGACAGGTGGCCTCAACATATGGACATAACCACTCTTTAGTATTGAAAATAACAATGTTGTAGTCTCAAGTACTTGTTTTAGAATTAACCGGACATTTTGCCTCAAAATTATCGTAACCTTATTACGATCTAGGAATTACGTAGTTCCATTCACGGTCCACTAGTGAATGTATATTAAACACCATAAAAAGTCGACGAACAATTTATATTTAAACACGCATGATAAGTTTCCTATTTTCCACAGCATGTTGCACTATATCTTGATGTTTTAAAGATTGTATAATGATTGTACCATATGCATTAATTAAATAATGTATTGTACAACATATTAAAATATCATGAGATAGTGCATCATACTGTAGGGTAGAAAAAACTCGCATGACAACAAACTATAGATATTCTCTCACACTAATAATTATGAAATATATCAATTGCGACAAGATAGGATATACTCTGGGAAGTTGGGCTCCAGGACTCCAGGAGGCGGGTTTACAAGTGATGGATTCGCGCCATAATAGTCATCATCATCAGGACATTCACGCATGCAATAGCATTTGCGTCCGGCGCATTCATATGTCTTTTCTCCGCAAAATTTAGGGCAATAGCCATCAGGTCCTTCACATGAGCTAGGTCCAAGCAGACAATTGGGCATGTACAGATGCTTGCATAGTTTCCCTTCAGCTGCATATTTTGTCACAATTTGTCCTACAAGAAAAAGAAATAAGGCCACATTCCACATAAATGGTCAAATTTCGGGGTAAAATTAGAACTCCTTTTGACCCCAAAGTTTTGTTAATGAAAATGTAAGGTTTCCAAATGTAACGTTTTAAAAGTAGACATGATTAAAGAGAGAACATACCGTAAAAGAGGCAAAATAACGCCAAGATCAGGATATACTTGCCCATGGTCAAGTTTTAAAACAAAATGTTAAGTTTCTATTTGTTTTTTCCTTCAACTTCAGTTTGTTCTGGTAATCTGTTAAGAAAAGGTGATGCCATTTTATAGATGTGGGAGAATTAGCAGATATGATAAAATGGAATACTACACTGATTTTGATAGCTACTCGTAATAATATTTACATGTTAAACTATAAATTTCATATTACCCAATAAAACTTTGAAGTAACATTCAATAATTTGCAAATATGAAAATAAAAATACGGTGATGGAAAGAAACTTAGGAGGAAAATGGAACATATACCATTTCTTCTAGTCTATTTTGGATCATTTTGTTATTCTTTATGCAAAAAGAAAAATGATTTGAAAGTTTATTTATGTTGACTCTCTTTATTTGAAAGGGGTAATTTTTAATCTTGTTTAGTCTCTGATAAAACAATGAACGGTGTGGTAAAGTTTTTAATGTGATACTATATAAGTATATTATATAATTTGTACATAGCTATGGACCGTCTTTATATAGGAAATAAAAGGGAACGACAAACATTATATATATACTATCACATTCAAAATTATACTCCTACCGCATGTGAAGGAATGTCCGTCTTCTAGGGTGTATGCTATTTCATT
>JAYMSR010001252.1:0-10669 GCA_036897825.1 Plantago rigida | reverse complement strand
AGAATTGCGTGGTATAACAAAGTCAAATGTTACACTTAACAAGTATCACAATACTTTTACCTTAAGCCTCTTTAGTCAAAAGTGAATCAACTGCAATGATGTTTTGATTTCCAAAATGGACCATGTGCTGTAATTGGCATTCAGTGTGTTCCCCAACACAAAAGAATTTGTTTCCAGCCTGTTAAAGAAAAAGTATTCGTTTCCAACCTTTTTTTTCATGTACCTTTTTCAGATATCTAAGTTATGTCCTTTTATTCAGCAGATCCTTTCAATCAATAACCTGCAAAATAAAAACAAAATAAATCTAAAAATAAGTCATGTGGTAGTAAAGCTAATAATCAGATACACTTTAGACGTTCACGGAGATATGCATTTGGTCATGCTAAAATAAGACCTTATCACTTGGTTATAGATGACCGATAAAAAGAATTGAATAGAGAAGTGCATTTAAATATAATTATGACAAGAGAACCAGAGACCAAGTGATCTTCTGCTGCTCTTCATTCATGAATTTACTCAAAACAAAGTAAGAAAAGAAGATGAGAAATTATTAATCTAGCCAAAGTCTTACGTGTGAAATCAGAAAAGCGCCAAGTTTAGATTAACCAAATTTTCAATGCACCTGTTCGCATGTGATCAAGGTGAAACAAATATCCAAACATTGCTTCAACAATGCAAGCCCCACAGCTTGCACCACCTCCACAATCCATTACCTTCCCCTGTCACACAAATAATACTCATAGCCTAAGAAATTATCAAAATGAAGTTCTAGGATCATGAGTACATACAAACAACAATCCATCTACAGTGATATCGAGTTTACCAATTAAATGTGTATATATGATTGCAAGTACATGATATAATGTAACTACTGAGAGAGAAACACACCACATCACTCAAATGAGACACTTCTCAGTACGGGCTGTGGAGTAACCTGATATATCAAAAGATAATTGTTGAAGCAACTTATAACAACAACAAAAATGAAAAACACACAAAAACAGTCTGAAATTCTCTAGTTCATGTGTTCTATACTTCTCATCAAGAGAAAATATCAATTCTATAGTGTTTCTTTTTTCCATTATTTTTTCCTTTCCCTCGTTCCTTATTTCCATGTAGATACGATTTCATTGACATACTTGTTTCCGCATTTACATATATACATTACGAATGCAATAACATAATCACCAGAGTTATAATAATCCATGAAGAAAAATCTCAATTAACACTCATTACTGTATTACATAAGCAAAATTCGTAGTATCACAAACCAAAAAAAATGGCAGTCAGGTAGATAGCATAAGCAATCACTTAATCTCGTCTAAATCTGTGAGCTCCATCGAAATACTGACTGACATGAGAAATCACTCCAGGAGACCAAAAAATACTAGACACAACAGTTTAACACAAAATCAATTTGCAATTTAATTAATCGATGTACCTTTACTCCATGGCACGAACCTTATGGGCAGCTTTCAACGGTTTGATGTCGAAATTGATGAAGCCCAAGTTGACTGATTTGAGCGAATACTGAAGCTGAGTGATTGTTCAGCCTAAGAAGAGTGATAACAGAAGACAATCTCCGGTCTGAGCTATTAAACGGAGCTCAGGGAAGCTGAAGATTGATCGAAGAGATACTGCTAGAGCTAAGCGATCTATTCTCCGATTTGAGCTCTTCAACGGAATCTAGGGAAGCTGAAGATCGATCGAGCTATACAAGAAAATAGATCGATTCCTGGATCTCTAATCTTCGATCCGATCGGTTCAATTTGGGTTTGACGATTGATTTCGCCATTGTTGTTGAATTTGGGGTTACTAGATCTTCATCCTTCATCCCTTCTCTTCTTAATGATGACGAATGGACCCTTTTCAATTCAATCCATCCATTTCCTTTAACTGTGTCATATTTCTCATACGAATACTAAGATATCGCCTTTCGATGCAGGAAGGCAACTCGAATTTTAAGTTTCGCATCTTTTCTCACTTCACCCATGGTAATTAACTAATTTCTCTACGTTCTGGAGCATATTCTTTTCTGAACATATTGGTTGTTTACTTTGAGTATGGGTTTTATGATCTTTATTTGGTCCTATAGTTCACTGTATCTGCTACTTGTGGATGGGATTTCTTTGCAGGAACAATTCTTGGGTCTTCTTCATGTAACATTTTGTTTTGGAAGATGTTAGAATTCTATTCTTTTTACACACTCATTGATAACATACATGATTTTCCTGGTTAACAATCGGCATAGCTTGACATGACCAAAATGTTTCTAGCTACTTTTTCCCAGTATACTGAGGATTTAGTATCTTGAATTCATATGTAAGGATCCTTTTTTTTTAGAATATAAATTGATTTTCATTTTATCATCTTAGAATAATAAAAAAACGTTTGCGCCTATTACAATGTGCTAATTCTGAGCTACAAGATGTGCTAATTGATTGGCTTTCCTTTTAACATGCTGTGCCTTAAAACCAGTAAACAGACCTCGAAGCCTTTGAAAATCATTAAAGTACACAGCTAAAGATATACTACTTGATTGTTGTCTGCAAATCACTTTCTGAAGTACTGCCGTAGAATCAGCTTCTGAGATTACCTGCCCATATCCTCAGCTAATTTCAGTCTGGCCGCTGCTTCCGTGAGAAATGGTGTATGCTTGTGCCAAACATACACCAGTATCATCCCTCCCTAGTATTACACAAATCCCGACCTGTCTATCTCAATTCGAGATCGCGGCATCAACATTCATCTTTCTCCAGCAACGGGGAGGCGCTTCCCATCCTATAACTTGATTCTGCTGTCACTCATCAAGCACTCCAACGGGACAATATATATTTACCTCTAGGAAACCTGTGTATTGGAATATATTATCTGTGCCGTCTCCAAAGATGTGAATCCTTTCGCCTCATGGACCACTTTATTTCTATTGTACCATTACCATATACTCCAACAGGCCACAAAGAAACTTCAAACTGATCTCTATCAAGTGCATCCTTTACCTCTGCTACACAATCCCAAGTGCTCTGCCTCATCATATATGGCAGATGTTAGTGACATTCACGGAAGATACGCAAGCTGTTTTTGAAACCTTCCTGACAGACAGGGCATTCTGACTCTTGTATTCATATGACTGAGGCACAGCTCAGCCCGGATGGGTAGGTAATTTTTTAGCATTCTACTTCGGAAATGCTTCACTTCTTCGAGGACCTTTAAATTCCAAAAAATGTCCAGTTCTAGCGCTAGAGCCATGAATGTTCCGTTGCCTTAAAAGTTTCATATCCGTTGACAGGTGATAGGCAGAGGTCATGTTGTATTGGCAATGTTTTGTGTTGTGCCATAGACGAATGTCATTAGCATGTCAGCTGCTTACCGTAATCTTTACTATCTCTTCAACGTCTTCCTGCGAAAAACAAAGCTTTGAAATTTGACAAATCCCATATCACATAACAAATGTGAAATTTTAAGCCGGAGAGGAATTTATTTTTGGCACTTGTATAGATGAAATCGAACTGAGACATACAGTAACTTATCTTCTGTGTTACATGTCATGCAGGCTGCAAGACTTCTTGCACAGGCGCATTGTCAAGCACTTTCTAGTGATGTAATATGGAGTGTTTGGCTACCAACTAAAATTGAATTAGTTGGGCTTTTGTGTACAAAAATGCAACTAAAGCTCAATTGAAATTAATAAAACTCAATTCAGTTTAGAAAATTCTAATCTACTTGTACCTTTAATGCAATAGAGGATGTCACACACAAAGGCCATAGAGGATTGCAAGCGTATCCCGATAAAATAGTCTAATTGTTGCTCTTTCCTATTCTAACTTTTCATGTGCATATTTAGCGATTTTCAGGGGAATGGTCAGAGTATATCTAGTATAGTGTATTGTTTACCATCTACATACATTACCTACCAATCAACAAAGAGTGCCCATACTTAAAGAGTGTAAAAGCAAGTAAGTATGTATATATTATTAATTGTTATATTACCGGACTATATAACTTTTTGTCCATCAAATACGAATATCTTTATTGTCGAGACCTCTCCGAATATGGCATATATCATTTGTTGAAGGTAGAAAATCGGGTAGTGAGTTATTCTTTCTCCATTCCTTCCCGTTATATATGTATAATGTCTACTTACGTTTAAAATATTTAATCAAAGAATTAGTTTATTTTAGTTCGTGAATTAAGTAAAACGAAAGTGCAATAGAGCTGGAATTGAGCTCTGGACGTAATTTAATGACATTAGTCGAATAATTTTAAGACCTAAATTTCAACTAGATTAACTCGTGGTTGACCAAATCATCAGGTCATGTGCGACTACGCCATCAAAATATTTGTTCTGTATCACTTATCCTCCTCTTGTCAAATATGTCAAGGATATATTCGTGTACCTCAAAACATAGGTACATGCTTACACATTCTTTTGAAAGCAAAGTATATCTATTCTCAAAGGCATTCTGGAGCCAAATTTTGCAAAGCAGCAAGCAAAAGTTTCATCGGATTCTTGAATAAAAAATGAACTCGAAAGCTAAAAAGAGAAAACCTAGACCTAGAAAATGAATTGTTCCATTGACATTACAGTGATAATAATCGAATGCAAAAAAACAACCCAACATTCATCTATCGTATCATCTTCTTCTCCGGTATGCTATAAAAAAGAAAAAAGTAGTAGTATTATTTTTCTTAATATTTTATTTTATGCATCATCTGTGTGACGTTTGCTGCACAGTTGGAGAAATCGTTGGTCTTTCGGTAACCAATCACATTGTCCCACACAGATCGAATGACTCTTGCAACCCATTTCATTTTTCTCTTTTCTACTTTCATGGAACGGTGTATTATGTCTTTTTCCCTTGTGAGACAGTAGAATTGAATTGATTCTTGTTCTGGGTTTTGTTAGATAGAGAGAAACAGAAATGGGTTTGTTGACAAACAGAGTGGACAGGACTCAGATCAAACCAGGCGATCACATCTACACTTACAGAGCAGTCTTTGCCTATTCTCATCACGGTTTGTTTTTTTAGTTCTTTCACATTGTACATTGTATGGGAGGGACTTTCTTCTTTGTTGATTGTCTGTTTGGCTAAGAACTAAATTCAGAAAACCGGGTTAAAAACATCTTATTTTTTACATACTAAACACTCCCTTACTAGTGGTGATTAGTCTTAGATTATATAGTGAATTGGGTGAGTGAATTAGTTCAATGAGTCTGTGTTTGTTTGTGTTTCATCTGAAACTCAATTGTAGCTAAATGGGATCAATTATAAACTAAAGATATAGTCATATAGTTTTGTTAAAGCAGTCTTTGTAGAATTGTTTAAACTAGACTCTGCTAGGATTGAATTGTTGCTTGTTTGTTAAACGGGTGAAAATTTGAGGAATGCAGGTGGTGTAATGTTTGATGTTTACGTGCGAATTGGGGTAATACGCCTAACACTTGGAATAGTGCGGTTCGGTTTCTCATATTAATCTTTGAGGTTCATCTAACTGTTTAGATTACCTGACGCAAAATTTTGCCATTTCCTAATAACAAAATCTAGTGTGGGCAAATTTTGTTAACAGTAATTTTACGAAGCTCAATATTTGTGCTATTTACTGAAGTATGTTTTTGATTCTGAGGTCATTATTGTTTCTTAGGCTGAACCGCTGAAGACAGCATCGTTGTGTTAAGTGTTTACAGTGCACAATTATGCAAATATAATGCTGCCTAGCCTATATATGTCCCTCTTCTCTGTTAGAGCTGGGAGCGCTCAGAGTATGGGGTTTTGGATTTTATGCCTGGATATGTAATTTTGTGATAAATGATCCTAGAAATTGAGGCTCAGTGAAACTGCAGTTTTTGTAGACATTAATGTTGTTTTGATGAAGCTATAAGAATTATGTGACAGTAATCTTATCTTATCGTATCTTGGATCTCTTTTCAAGACACTTTTTCGACTCTTGACTAATGGTAACGTGGTTATCTAACTTCCAGAATTTAGCCCTGACGTGATTCGGCTATTCACTCTGGGAAACATCATTGCGATGTTTTGATTTGAATGTGAATTTAACCTGTAGTTTACTATGTTTATGTTTGTTTGGGCTATTACACCCCCGGACTTATGGATGTCATCTATAGATAAGGTCATGCAACTTTGGTCTTCATAAAAGTAGGCAGTTAATAGGATTTAATGGACAGACTTCCTACTGATATCCTCTTATTATTGGATCACACTATTTGAATGTCTATTTGTTGATGCGTTGTTCCTTCTCATTTGCGTGTAAGAGCAAAAATACTATGTGAAGGTTATAATAATATTGAAATTTACAGGTATCTTTGTTGGAGGGAGCAAAGTAGTTCATTTTACTCGTGTGAATGCCTCTTCTACCTCCAGTGATGAAACCTATGCCCCTGATGCAGAATGTCCAACATTTCCCGACTGTGGCTTCCGGCAACCAAACAGCAGTGTCATACTTTCTTGTCTCGACTGCTTCCTCCGGAGCGGGTCCCTCTATTGCTTTGAGTATGGAGTCACTCCATCCATGTTCCTCGCCAAAGTGCGAGGTGGAACGTGCACTACTGCTGCTTCAGATCCACCTGAAACTGTGATTCACCGTGCAATGCATCTGTTACAAAATGGATTTGGTAACTACGATGTTTTTCAGAATAACTGTGAAGATTTTGCCTTGTACTGCAAAACAGGGCTCTTGACTATTGATCGTTTGGGGGTGGGAAGAAGTGGTCAGGCTTCGTCGGTCATTGGTGCACCATTGGCAGCTTTACTTTCATCTCCGTTAAAGTTGTTGGTGCCTAGTCCAATTGGCGTGGCGACAGTGACAGCTGGGATGTACTGCATGAGCAGGTATGCAACTGATATTGGTGTCCGTACTGATGTTGTCAAGGTAGCTGTGGAAGACCTGGCTCTTAACCTCGGCTGGGGCAGTGGTGTTGCAGAAGCACTTGCAGAAAATGTGGCTTCCAGGTGACACCGACATCATTAATTACTTTGCATATGAAATGCTAGATTAGAATCGTACATGGTATTTATTGTACTGAACATCTTATCCGTTTGCTGTTTCCTTGTTGATGTCAATGGAAAATAAATTAGGAAGAGTTCGTGCCTGTCTGCAAATGATTCTTATTCTCAACAATTGTTTCTTAGAAGACAACTGATTATGAGAATCCCCTCAATAGAATTTTTAGTTTATCTTAATGTGATTAGCAGCCAAAGTTGTTTTTCTGCTTATGCTAAAAAGAAGCTAAACTATATACTGGAGTCCAGCAGAAAATTAGTAGTACGAACGAAATATGCATTATTATATCGTTATTGTCCAAAATACTCCTATTGAAGCAAACAGGACATCTAGCCGGTGATAATTGATGAATTTTTACCTGCATGAGATGATATCAATATTCTTTTATCAAATGTATCAAATGTATGTGAGATGAGTTTCAATTGAAGTACAACTGTTGTATAAAGAGGTACAAAATATACATCCTAATCCGGCATAATCGCATGTATGTGAGATGAGTTTCAACTGTCCCTGTATAACCGAACAACTGGGGTAAGAAGAATTTTCTGTTCTTGTGTACCCTGATATCTATCTCATGCCTGTTTCTTTTATCTGTGCTTGACTTGATGAATACACTGCTTTCTTTCTGCATGCACACATGAGAAGCTCGTCCGATTTCTTTAGCCATCTTTCAATTTAATCGTGGTACGTGCTGCTGTACAGGTTGTAGATTTACAGATGAAAAACTCTCAGACCTGACCTTATTGTCCTCAGAAATCGGATTCACAATATTATTGTTATATTTCTGGTTCTTTTTTATATTTTCAACACTTTCAATTCTCAACTCTGTTTTCTCTGCCCATCCATCAACTATGTCCTTAATTTCCACAACTCTTGTTGTTATCTCGAGCAACAATGACGACATTGTGACCAGTGGAACAATATGTGCCACAGATACGCTGGCAATATTTTCATTATCCACTTCTCCAAGTATTTGTCCATTCAGTGCATTCTGAAGTAGTTGCACTGAATTGCTCATGGCTTCGACCAAGAGATCGATCTTTGAGGATTTGGTCATTGTGTTCATAACAAGAGCCAAATCTTTCAGTACTGCTGCGGAATCAGTGCTTACTGTTATGCAGAAATTGCTGAAATGGTCTTTCAGAAAGCTGGGGGTCTGTGAAGTTGGATCAAAGACAATTAGTATCACTATCGATCAATCAATCAATCAGTTATGCAAGTGAATTGGAAATGATTTACCTCTGTACTGCCAGAATTGATGCTACCATTAATTGCTTCAATGAGGTAAGCACATCTCCTTAGTGAAGCCCCAATTTTGAGGTACGCTTGCCACGGATGGCCGAACTGGAATGGCCCGTGTGCAGGTTCCCATCGGGCAAAATTAGCCAAGGATTCTTCAGTTGCCTTCGAATTCAGCACACACTTGTGGCCTTGTAACTTTTTGGCACAAGCTTCATTCTTGTTACTCTCATTCTTCCCAAAACACTCTACTACATGCCCTGGGATGCATAAATAATTGTTAGCTATCAGTTAGGTGTTCACCTAGGAGCCTTATTTAGAATAATATTCAAATAAACTTATCGACTGATAAGCCCGTGTTATACATAGCCAGTCTACTTACCATCCAAGGAATCTGCAAGTTTCTCCATGTTGTTTTTTATAAGGTTGTGGAGCTCGGTTCCTGCCCATACTGGGCAGACAAGCATGGTGGTAATAAGGCAAATAGAGGTTCCTATGGCAATGGTAGATAATCTATGATGTGCCAACTCGAATAACTTCTCCACACGATAGCCTGAAAGTGATACCAGGCTGAAAGTATGGATGAAGATCATTGCCCCATAGTCGAATCGTGCCTTTATTGATGGGATGAAACTAGAAAATGTAGCTGCAACAGCTGCAACAGGAAAATATAACTACAGCAGGCAAGTAAACTAACAGTCATTCCAAGATTCTAGGAAGAAAAAAAATAGATACCTAAGAGGAAAACTGAGCCTTGGAGAATTATAGGTTCAAACTCTTCTCCAGAAAGGGCAGCTATCCAATGTACACCAAGTCCCAGTGCTCCTGCTAAACCAGTGCCAATTATTCTGTTCACACATTTATACAATGTTGCACCTGAAAGTTGACAGATATTAGCTTAGCATGGGAAGAAGAAGAACAGAAACAGTATTTCAGTACCAAAAATTATTTGATTTACGCTATATACCGACCAAAACATAGAACATACCAACAGAGTATTCGAAGACAACGACAACAGTCATGACAGCCCACATAGCATTCCCTCCAACTCCATCATACAAAGGCCTCATGTAGTAGAAAAGAGAGACTAGAGAGAGAGCCATGCCTACTTTAAAGCAATGTATGACTTTCCTAGGCTCAGACACTGCTAATTGCCAAGCCCTTTGCATGAATCCTATAATTGTTGATACAAAAACTCTGAAACTCTTTGAGATGCTGTTGCATTCTGCACTCAAAACATTAGATGTTCCATCTGTTATGCTGATTCTCCATTCTAATCCTTCACTTCCCTTTGCCATTTCTCTACTCAGAATTGACTTGATAATTTGTCTTGTGTGAGTTTGATCTAACTTCTTTACAGATTGTGTCTTTGGTTCAGGTTGTTATGATTTGTTTCCTCTCAACTGTGTATATATACATGTATATGTCTCTGTGTGTTTCTGTGGGGCTACCTAAATATCATTAAAATATAGTTAATTAACTTCTACCAAGTTTAGGAAACAGGGGTACTATTAGGTTGGTGATGATGATGATTTTTAACTCCTTGGTGGCACAGCAATATTACATTTCATTTCTTTCCGTATAAATGTTACTATATCATTTCCATACAATTTCATACATTTATTATTTTTACTTGTACCGCGTAACTTCATATATTAACTGAAGTACAGTACACGCAACACATAATAAATAATACTATTATCTTTGCACACAAATTACACATTTTCGGGACCAATTAATTAGCTATGTATTTGGGACATTTTTAATTGAGCATTTCACTTCCGCAATCGGTTTAAATGACTCCTCGGAAAGTCCATTCCTAAATATTCATCAATTAACATTCATTTCACTGTATGCAAGAGGTGAGTTCGAACTCTGGCAGCGTAAAGGAGTTATAAGGTGGTTGAGGCGGAAAACAATAACTTATTAAAAAACAAAAAACATTCATTTCACTGTTACGTGCCGGACAGTGATAGAACAGTTGCTAATTAAGAAGCTGAGATGTGAAATGAGTGTTTTTTTTTGCTATCACCAACTAATAGTTTAACCTGGAAACTAATTTAATTGACACTGTGTAGAGCAACTAACGTCTTATCTCATCCTTTATGAGCTTAATAATTTAATAGAGAGAAAAGAATCAATGGATTTAGTTTGGCCTTGATGTCATAGATAAGAAAGTTAGGATATCCGATAAACCACGAACTTCTTTTTATTCAGTATTTTGCTGTTAATTAAGACATGCTCATCGAGTTAATTGACAATCACTAATGACTCGCCCTGTTACTTAAACGGGCAACGTACAACTGCCACAATCAATTTATTCTTTCGGCCTCACAGTTATTCATTTATTTTCAATGGTAATGGACATAATCTTGTTTTCATTGCATTGAAAATCAATAACTACCTTTCA
>JAYMSR010001251.1:0-10673 GCA_036897825.1 Plantago rigida | reverse complement strand
GATCTCGTCCGTTCAATTATTATTAATGCGATGGGGCGTCGCATTGTCACATAATAGCGTTGCGCTATGTCGCCATAAAATAAAATAAACATTTTTTATTATTAAATGTTATTTGATTATATTAAATTAATTACTGCAATTCATTATTAACTATTTCCTCCATTGATCGGAATCCGGCAGCCACCACCAAAATCTGACGACCACCTCAGGAACCACTGAATCCGACGACAAATTAAGCACCACCGGAATCCAGCAACCACTGAAATTCCATATCCACTATAAAAAAATGACGAGTTTATATGATGTATTATCCACTGGAATCCGACATACACTATGTTTAAGTAGTCATGTCCGGACTCTGTAAAAAAATTACGTATGTGAAGAAATCCAGTAAGCAACGCTGCAACAATATTACTATTATGATGCAACATTTCATAATCTCAAGTAAAGACGATGATTCTTGCTACATCATTTTAACTCAATGTTGTTGCATCCGTTTGATACTCTAAATAACAAATACAGCTACTTTCGCAGCAACATTGTAAACGTATTGCTGCCGCATTATGTCTTATAAATAAATAAGAAGCATTAATGCATTGCTCCCTCCACTTTATGAAATTAAATGGTGTGATGTAATTTCTCATTTATGTTGAACCTAAGTTTAACAATTTTTAACAACCAATACCAACATGTCTTAAATGATTTCATGAACCAATGCAAAATGTTTTTTTTAATTTTAATTTTTGAGTTTTTTCTAATTAACTTGATATTAACTCTTCAACTTTAGTTGTCAGTAGAACTCTTTTGTCTATAGATGTTCAACATAAAAAATTGAACACTAAAGAAGAAGGTATTATTTTGATATGAACAAATCGTAGGCGGATACCCCATCGTTCTTCAACTATAAATTCATCCTTGTCTTATTGGTGAAAGGCATGTATGCTTTTTCTATTAATTGTTTGGATCCACATTCTTCTCTATCTTTCGATATTGAGTATTTTGTATGGAGTCTTCAAGTTTACCACCAATCAGATTTTTGTAAGGCAGCACCATAAGCTCGCTTTTGTCTGTGCTTTGTTTAAAACAATTACCTTCCACTCCTGATGATTTGCTAAATCAGTTTCCGGAATCAGCTCTAAGCCTTTGTTGGAAAAACATTTACAGTATTCAATATCTACTTGATTATACAGCTGTTAATTGGAGTTTTTGTCAGATGATGTTATGTTGAAATGAAGAAATATATTTTAACTAGAAATTGTGCAACGCGTGTTGTTGCGTGTTAATATAATGATCTTTTTTACTTTATTTAAAAGGTGATATTTATTTGCAAAGATGACACATTGTGTGTTCTAGTTTAATACTATTTTATACGTATTATGTCGCAATCCTATCTTTCTGTTCATAACTTAAAATAGAAAAAAGTTCCCCATGGAAAATAAAATTGGTTGTTATAAAACTTTATATGTTGCGAACAATATGAGGTTCTTCAAAACGTCTTAAACATAATGAGAAAATGAGATCGGTATGGAGGGAGTATTGTATAATTTCGTTTTTAATATGTGAATCACGTTGAATATATAATGCAATAGGAGGTAATTTTTGAAAATTATCGACTACTAAGGATACAAAGATATTACTACCTGTTCTAGAGAACTTCGTACATTTGTAATTTTTAGTGTCTCACAAAACTTCATATATTATCCAAAACGGAAACTCTCACACCAATAAATTATAATCAATCCCAACTTTAAGCACAAATTACACATTTTGTCTCTAAAGCACACTTTTTTTCACATTTTTTTCATTTTCTTATGTCGTTTTTTTTTTTAACATTTCACATAAATTATGCATCACCTTAATATATGATTTCTACCGAACGAAAGGAGTAGCATGATGAGCCCATGTGCATCTCAAGAACAGACACGGAAGGAATGAAGTTAAGTGAGTATAATTCCCAAGTCCCAAACATTGGATAAAATCATTCATTTTTGTCAGTAGAAGTTTAGTACAGTACGTCTCTCCACGCGATCCATCCACGCGCCAGGTTGTCTATTATGTACTACGTTTAAAAAATTTACTGTTGAAAGGAAAAGGTATATTTGTACATATTTCTCTCACTATGAGATTGTGTGCAAATTGTTCTCACTATGGGCTGTTTCTGCAAATGCAATTAGTTGCTAGCAAGCTTATATTTTGACCTTCGTGTTAAATTGCTGTTATCGCAGAGGCAATTAGTTGCGGCAAGCTGATATTCTGACGTTCCTGTTAAATGGCTTTTTTTTTTCCTTTTTCTTTAGCAGAAATCACAAACAGCCTACATTCACTTGTGTTCGACTTTTTGACCTGGTTCACTTTCCGTACTTCACTTTAAGCATAAGCTCCAGTAATCACGTGTAGCTTGTTAGAGATGAACTCAAATGCTATGCTGCAGCATATAGTTTAAAACTTAAATACTAGTCTTTTTCTATTTGCTTCTGCAGGCAATAAAATTGAAGCATCAGGATTGAAGGATATTACGAGGTATGTATGGTCCATCCAAGTGGCATTTTAAATCCATATAACTGCTGCTGTTCTATGTCTAAGCTCACAGTGCAATTAGCCAAGTGGTACCATGCTAATATTACAGACAGGCTACATGTAGTAACTGTAATATAAATTCTTTTATGTTTAGTGATGCTGGCCCCGGAGTAGTACGGCCTCAGAAAAAAGAAGTGCCAGAATACATCACAAAAGAACCGGAGTGAGTTCTTTGTGTTGCTCTTTTATAGTTTAAAAACCAAAAAGAGAGATGCAGCAATTTGTTTTCTGGATATTAATAAAGTACAATGTGTTCTCTGGTTTCAGGTCTTCAGAGCCAACCGGATCTGGCCAGTCCTTCAGACATGGGACTTGGAAACCCCCAACATGAAGCGTGACAATTTTATCTCTTCCTTCCTGGAGTTTTCTTAATTCAGGCTTTACCACATATTCAATTTACCAATTACGAGCGCAGGTGCACAACAATCACCAACCTTCCTTACCGGTGTATTTCATTTCATGTGGAGGTGACTCACATGTAGGGAGAAGAACAAATATGATGAGCCAATTTCGGTTTATGTCGAAAGATTTCACAATGGGTAAATAACATGAGGTTCATCTTAGCTTCTTTTTTATTTTTTTTATTTTTTGAGAAATCATCTTAATTTATTCAATAATGCAAAATTTGAATAAAATCTTACCCGCCAAAACCAGTTTACATCAGAACTTAACATTGGTACAACCAAATGCACCGCTCAGATTACTGAGTATCCGGTTTGCATTATGATTGTTTGGTTGTTTTTTCTTGCTATCTTGAATTGTTCATGAGATGAAATGTAACGGCCTTCAACAAGAGATTACAATTAGATAAAGATGTGTTGAACTTTCCACTTTTGTGTAGTCATTTATGTTCCTTTTCTTTTACATCAGTTGAACACCTACTGAGACTCAGATGACTGATGAGGCATTGTTAGTAGACATTTCAGTACAAAGATTCCTCCAGCTCATGTTGAAGACAATATTTCACAGTACATAGAAAAAGTTGCGACTATAGAACATGGGCAAAAGATAGTATGCCCATGCTAACGTCTAACAAAACCATGTTTCGGGCAGCAAAACGTTGAAGATTACTATTTATGTACTAGAGAACTTCATACGTTATGATAGACGGTTATTTTAAGTGAAAATTAAAATAAATGAGAAAAAAATGTGGTAATAAAATGTGTACTTTTAGTAGAAATGAAGTTCTAAGGAATGTAGTTAAGCAAACACCAATACCAAAACTTTCTCTCTCTAAAACTTTCCTCTCTACTGTTCCCTGCCCCCCTTCCGGAAACCTACCAATCTCTCTCCGGCAGCATCTTGCTGCCTCCCCCCTGTTCGTCGTTCTTCTCTCCTTTGTTAACCCCTTGTTATCGGCCTATGGTGGAGGCCTCCTCGGAGGAGGAGCATCTTGTTGATGGCCTCCTTCCCGCTAAGTCCGATTTGGCCAGAGACTCCAATTTTGCTGCCGCCTTGCTCAAATTTCCGACGGCGCCTCCTTTGTCTTCTTCGGCGGCAGTGCAGGTGGCTGTTCCCCTGCATCAGTTTGAATTTGGAAGTATGAACATGGCACGTTCTGTTGTTCAACCTAAACTCCCAGAATTGTTTAATGGTATGCCGCTATCACTTTTCCTGACTTGGAAGTCTTTCAGCTTTCTGAGTCCTTTGATCTTACGTTAATTGGAAAATTTAGCTATGGAATCCCAAAAATTTTCGAGATTACTCAAATGCTGAAGGACTGTAAACTTAAAAGTCGGTTCAATGTTAGCTTCATGGATAAGAGACATGTGGTGATTAAATTGTTCTTGGAAGAAGATTTTAATGCTCTCTGGTTGATGCCTAATCCAAATGTTAAAGGAACTCCTATTAGATTCTTCAAATGGTCTCCAAAATTCTCCCTTCAAGATGAATCCCCTATTGTCCCAGTTTGGGTGTCTTTGGAAAATCTTCCTATCTTTCTGTTTCACAAAGAAGCTCTTTTTGAGATAGGGAAGTTGTTGGGTACACCGGTCAAGGTAGACGGCTATACGGCGAATAAGAGCAAACTAAATCAGGCTAACCTTTGTATTGAACTGGATGTGTCAAAGAAGCTTCCTAGCCATTTGTGGATCAAAGCCCTTGATTCTGGAACTGCGATTAAAGTCAATTATGGCAAGGTTCCTTCTTTCTGTGGTCATTGTCATAAGCTTGGACACTCTGAAAATAAGTGCTTAGCTAAATCTACTAATGAAAACCATCCTGAGTTTCCTGTCTCTAACCCTGGCCTGAGACATCATAGGCAAAGATCTAAGTCTGTTCAGACTAGACACAGACATAATACTACTCAGTTCCAAGAAGTTTCCAGGCCGGGTGGTTCCATTAGAAGGGGAAGAGCTATGGATGGGGTGAGAGGTGGCAGAGCTCCTGCTAGAGGTAGAGGAAGTAGAGGAGGTAGAGGAGATTGGGCCTACTGGCAACCTAGGGTGGATCCTTCTACTTCTAGGCCCTCTTCTCCTGTTAATGATTCGTCCGCTGGCTTTGAAACTAATAGGGATTGTACTACTCCTAATCCTTTCTCAGCCTTAGTTGGAGATCTGGAACAGGATGATGAGAGTACTCAAAACTCTGATTGTGAAGCTGAAAAAGAAAACTTAGAGACTGCCTCTCTGCTAGATCACTCTGATTGTGTACCTGAGAAAGAGATTTTAGAGTCAGTCTACCTAAAAGATCAATTGGTTTTGGAAGAGTCAGCTGTCAGGGAGTCTTCGGTGCTTCCACCAGTTAATGACATTGAAACTGTTAGGATTGAAAGTTCCAATCCAGAATCAGGAAGTCCAGTTACTCCTAGGGCTGGAGCTGATACGACCAAGGTTACCCTACAAGATGGAGATGCCTCCATTCTTACTTTTGGAGAGCTAAACCCTGAATTTGAACCTCTCATATTAGTCAACAATAGAAGGAAATCTCTGGGAGACATGTCCAGGATACCTCTTTTATCTGACCAATCTAAAGAAGTTACTGATGCAGTCTTTGCCAATAAAATCATCAGAGGGCTTACTGATCAGAATGGGGAAGACAACATTTCTGAAGAGGAGGTGGAGTGGTCTAGTTCAGATGAAGTTCATCCTAGATTGATTCCTGACAAGACTAACAAGGTGAGTCAGGCTTCACAGGCTACACAGAGAAGATCTACTAGGCAAGCCTCTAGGAAAGTGAGTCTGGGGAAGAAGATAGGTGGTAGGAGCCTTACCACAACACACTCTAAATGAATTGGCTTATTTGGAACATCAGGGGAGTAGGAAACAAGAGCTCCCAACAACAAGTGTGGTATATGTGCAACAAGCACAAGTTAAACATTATGGCTATTTTGGAACCTATGGTACATTTGGATGCTTTCTACTTTTGTTCTAAATTTAAAATGAACAAAGTTGTGTCGAATTGCTCTAATAAGATTTGGGTCTTCTCCGATTCCAAGTATGAGGTTGAAGTTTTAGAGGATAAAGATCAATTACTACATTGTAAAATCATCCCCTCGGATAGGGTTTCTCCAGTTTTGATCACATTTGTGTATGCTAAATGTACCAGGCAAGGTAGAAGGGACCTCTGGGACAGTCTGAAAGATGTGGCCAGTACTAATTTGCCTTGGTGCATTGGTGGGGACTTTAATGTGATAGTTAATTCATCAGAAAGAGAGGGAGGATCTCAGCCTAACCTCTATGCTATGAATGACTTTGCAAACTGTATTTCAGATTGTGGTCTTACTGATGTTGGTTTTGAAGGAGTGCCTTTCACTTGGCAATGGAAGGAAGTTAGGCAAAGATTGGATAGAGTTTTGTTCAATAGTAAGTGGATTGATTCATTTCAGTTGAACAAAACTATTCATGGTGTTCGAAGGTGCTCTGACCACAGACCTCTTATCTTAGTGTCAGAGTCTTTTGACCATAGGAGAATTTCTCACTTCAGGTTTCAATCCATGTGGCTTCAGCACCCGGATTGCCTTCCAAGCATTTCTAAACATTGGAATCTCCCTGCCAGGCATGTAGGGATCAAGAAATTATGGGAAAAGTTACACAGACTAAAACAACATCTTACCTGGTGGAATAAAAGGGTATTTGGGAATCTTTTCCAGAAACTGAAGGAGGAAGAAGACAAAGTAGCTAAAGCTGAGTTAGTCTATAACAATGATCCTTCTGTGTCCAATTTATACACAGTCAAGAGTCTGGCAGCAGACTTCCAGAGAACTCTTCACATGGAGGAAACCTTCTGGAGACAAAAAGCCAGCTGTAACTGGATCTTACATGGTGATAGCAACTCAAGACTCTTCCATAATATGGTCAAAAGGAAAAGGAGTAAAGGGAAAATACTGTCTATCTTGGATAGTGACAAGATCATCTCTGATCCCACTGAATTACATGACTCAGCCATTAGGTACTTCTCTCAGGTCTTAGCGGATGATATCCCCATTACAGATGAGGCAGATTTGAGCTATTTTGACTGTTTTGTTGATGAGGAAATCAATACTTCACTCTGTGAAACTCCTGGTTTGGATGAGCTCAAAAGAGTAGTTTTCAGTCTAAATAAGGATGCGTCTGCTGGCCCTGATGGATTTTCAGCCCATTTCTACATGGCCTGTTGGGATATTATTAAATTCGATCTTTTGGAAGCTGTGGAGGATTTCTTTCAAGGAGCCTTGCTGCCTGTAGGAGTTTCTGCTACTTCTATTGTTTTGATCCCTAAAGTCTTGAACCCCTCTACCTGGTCAGACTTTAGACCTATTAGCCTTTGCAATTGCTCCCACAAGATTCTATCCAAGCTGCTCAATGATAGACTAGCCACTGTACTTCCTGGCCTCATCTCTGAAAACCAAAGTGGCTTCCTCAAGGGAAGACTCATTTCTGACAATATCCTCCTCACCCAGGAGCTGATTCAATCTCTTGATACTAAAACCAGAGGAGCTAATCTTGCACTGAAGATTGATCTGACCAAAGCTTATGATAGGCTTAACTGGAAATTCCTGCATTCCATTCTGGCTGCCTTTGGTTTCTCTCAGACCTGGATTAGCCTGATAATGAGGACCCTAAATAACTCTCACTTTGGGATTGTTATTAATGGAGTGGCTAAAGGATTCATCAAATCACATCATGGATTGAGGCAAGGTGATCCTCTTTCACCTGCCCTTTTCATTTTGGCAGGGGAATACTTATCCAGAGGGCTGAACAGGCTTTTTTCTTCCTCCCCTGACCTGTTCTTTGATACTAAGAAAGGGTTGTATGTCAGCCACTTAGCCTATGCAGATGATCTCATTATTTTCACTAAAGGGAATAAAATTGGCATGCAGAAGATCATGAACTTCCTAAATCACTATGAGAGAGCCTCAGGTCAGAAAATAAATATGGCCAAGAGCAATGCCTATGCCGGAAAATCTGCCAATCTCAGTCTGATTAGGAATACTACTGGATTTGAGGTGAAGGAGCTTCCTTTTTCCTACCTAGGGGCCCCTATCTTCAAAGGAAGAAAAAAAATTCGCCTGTTTGCGGATTTGATTGATAAAGTAAGAAGTAAGCTATCAGGTTGGAATTTAGATTTGATCTCCCAAGGTGGTAGATGGATTTTGATCAAAAGTGTGTTGACCTCCATGCCTGTCTACCTACTTCAAGTGTGCTCTCCTCCTCTCTCAGTTCTCAATTTGATAGAGTCCATTATCTCCAAGTTCTTTTGGGGCTCCTCGGCTGTTCATAGAAGAATTCACTGGTCTAAATGGAGTCCCCTTTGTCTTCCTACTTCTGAAGGAGGTCTAGGTGTGAGATCACTTGTGGACATTTGTAAGGCCTTTTCCTATAAACTTTGGTTTAGATTCAGAGAACAGACCTCTTTGTGGTCCAAGTGTTTGTTACAGAAATATTGCAGAAAAGGTATTTACAATAGTCTGGTTTCCAAAAATACTGATTCCCTAACCTGGAAGAGGATGGTGGCAGTTGCTAATGAAGTTCAGAATCACTGTTTTTGGAAGTTAGGAAATGGTTATTGCTATTTCTGGTTGGATGATTGGTCTGGAGAAGGAGTTCTCAAGGACAAGAATCAAGGTAATGGTGATGATTCCTCTCTTGTACAACACTTCAGGAAGGAGGAGCTTTGGGATTGGAATAAACTTTCTGAATCTCTACCTATCCCTGTGGCGGTTAAAGTCTTTCTCCTTCCCTACCCTCTGGAGGATCCTACTAAACCTATATGGAAGCTCTCTCCTCATGGTCTTTTCACAACCAAGTCTGCCTGGGAACAAGTGAGATCCAGAGCTCCCTTTCAATCTCTCTTAACCTCTTGTTGGGGTTCCAGAATCCCTGCCACTATGGCCATCTTTTGGTGGAAAGTCCTCCATAACTGGCTCCCTGTGGAAGATATCATGCAGAAAAAGGGCATTTCTTTGGCTTCTAGATGTCAATGTTGTAGGGACACTGAGACCATTCCCCATGTCCTTATGCATAATGAGGAGGTTCAAAAGGTTTGGAGATGGTATTCCACCTTGTTCCAAGTTCCGTTTCTTCAGCATACCAATGTCAGAAATAGATTTCAAAGTTGGATCACTTCCTCTGATGATGTGAATAGTAACCATGTCAGAATCCTGATACCTGTTCTCATTGGTTGGTTTTCCTGGCTTGCTAGGAACAATGCCAGATACAATGGCAAGACCATTAAATCTGAGGATATTATCTTCAAAATTCAAAACCATCTCCACCTGGCTCACCTAGCTAAACCCTTTTCTAGAGACTTTTGGCAAGGAGATTTTTCTGTTGCAGCTAGCTGGCAGCTTCACCTTCCACCAGCTAAAAGGGTTAATGTTATTTCTGTTGTCTGGTCTAAACCTCCTAGATCTTGGGTCAAGATTAACACTGATGGATCCTTCTGCTCTAGGTCTGGTGTTGCTACTGCGGGAGGAGTTATTCGAGATGAAGAGGGGAGGATTCTAAAAGGTTTTCAGTCCTATATAGGACCTTCCTCCATCATTTATGCTGAACTTCTAGGCATTTGGCAAGGGCTTCATATCAGTAAGGAAATGAGATTGAAGAATGTTATCATAGAGACTAACTCTATTCTGGCAATCCAAATGATCCAGAGATTTAACCAGATTTGGCACTGGAAAGTTACTATTCTCCTTTCCAAGATCAAGGACCTGTGCATTGATAGGAATATATGTTTTGTCCATATCTTTAGAGAAGGAAATACAGTGGCTGACTTCTTCGCTAAAAATGCCTTTAGTGATTCTACTAGTAGAGTCTTTGACCCAGGGGATTGTCCCATTAAGGTGAGGCAGTTGGCCTATAGTGATAAAACTGGTGTTAAGTATCTCAGGAAGAATTAGTGTTTTGATGTGTGGTCTAAATTTTGCTCTTTTCAAGTGTAGGCTAGTAGCTTGGCTGTTTTTTTGTGGAGAATTACTTGTTTCAGGTGGTAGGTTCTGGCTGGGTTGGTTTGTTAGAAGGTTGGCTGATAGCTTCCTTTGTTGTGACAGATTTAGTTTAGACGTCTCTGGGTTTGCTAGAAGAAGGGGTTTTCTGTGTAATGTGGTTGAGTTGTATATATGTCACCTTCCTCCCCCTCCCCAGTTTTCATTTTTTGCAGGTTTCGGACTGTCCTTTCACTCTCTCCTTTCCGTCAGTTGGTCCTGGTGCCTGCCTTGGGACTCTAGTAGGTTGATCTCTCTCTTGAACTGGTCTCTTTTAGAGCTAGGTAGCAAGTCCCCTTTTTTCTTTTCAAAAAAGCCATATTTACTGAGAAAAAGGCGTAAGATCCTTCAACAGAACTGGATCAGTAGATACCTCCCAGAGTTAAAAAGATCCAATGTGGACTCAGTCAGGGGCAAAAAAATGTTAGGCTTGGAATCAAAAACAGAATTTCAGATTCCTCCTGGGCAAAAAAAGAATATTACTCAGGTCTGGGATGGTGATAGGTTTGCTCTGCTGTCTTTGTGGCTTATTTTACTTGTTTGCTGGCCTGTGATCTGTCTTGTTTGTAGCTTGGGGAAGGGTAGATGCATTTTCACTCTCTGGGAGGCTACAGTTTGGAAGGACCGTGGCTATCCTACTTGCTTTTGTGTTCTTTCATGGCTAGGACTAAGGAAAGGGAAGTGTTTTTGGAGT
>JAYMSR010001250.1:0-10674 GCA_036897825.1 Plantago rigida | reverse complement strand
TTGTGAAATTGCCTCTCTTGCCAAAAAAAAAAGAAGAAGGTATTTAGTGCATTATATATTCTTGGAGTTATGATTGGAGAATATATGGTTTGTTGTAATCAACATCGAGTAGGATTTTATGACGCACAGATTATTAGGAAAAAATAGTTTATACAAGAATTTGGTGGGATCAAATCTTTGGGAGTTTAATCTTGCATGGACCATTTATTTTGTTCTGCAAAGAGAGTGGTCCCCAAAGAGCTACAGTGTACATAACGCTGGTGAACTTTTAGCTTTTGATTCTTAGGATTTCAATATGTATTTGTTTTTAATTAATATTATTCATTTTCATTTCTTTTTCTTTTTCTATTTTTCAATAACTACATGAAAATTTAAGATCACTCACAATGGTGAATAGTCAATCAAGAAGATATCTTCTCCACAGCTGGCATGCATGCATCAAGACTCTACGTGATTTTTGGAACTATTACATATCGGTCTTTCGAACTGACTTTTGAGGCTGAGAAACTGAATTGAAGCCATAAAAAAAGAATTTTGACACAAAAGAAAACAAAAGAGAAAAATACAAATGAACATTATTTGTAGATCTTTTATTCAACTTCATAATCTATTCTTGAGTTTGATTGTTTTCGCATATTATATTTGTTTTTCTCGTAAAAATTAAAACCATTCAATCGAGCATAATAATCCAATCCGTTTTGCTGTTTCTTACCGTTCATTTTGTGTGATCAGATGGAAAGTTATTGGAGAAGAAGATGCGATACAATACGGTCCATTTCCAGTACCAAAAGGAGGTTTACCGATTCAGGTCTTTAAAGAACAAACATTAGTCTAGCTAATTCGCCACAATATATAAATATGAAGGACAAAGGAAAAGGAAGGAAGAAAGATAGGAAAACTTGGAAAAAAGCTTACATAACCAGAGAAGGTGAGGGCAAAAGTGTCCTCACACTCCCTTCGCCTGTCTATTTTCTCCAATAATTATTTCATTTTGGTTTAGGTAATTTTGTATAACCTTCTTCTTGTATAGCCTTTTTGTTCACTCAAAATTTCTCTTGTATTGTAGTATCTACTTGACGGAGAAGTGCAGTTGTATTTACATGTCTCTTTTGGTATTTTCAATAAATTATTGTTGAATTATTCACAAACAATACATGCAATGGTCTATTTTCCATGTGTGAGTGCTTTGTGGAGACGATCAAATCTGTGTGGCAACAAGTATGGATCAAGTATCAATCAAAAACTGTGTCTGTGACAAGATTCTTGTACTTACTTATTACTCAGATTTTTAAGAAATCTTGTGAGTTGTGACCATGAATGTTGTAATGGCAAAAACGTGCTTTCTATTGGGCCACGTTTGATGAGGCAGGAACACAATTTGCTGGTCTTCAGGGAATCTAACTGGCCCATACGGCCCACCACACTAGTATTTGGACTTTGTGGGATCCAAGAGCCTTGAATTATTGACATATAGCTCCGGAGCTTCTCAGCTGGCACTTTTGGAATCATGTTTGGGGTACTGTAGATGAATGTTGCCTAATTCGTATCGCGTCACGGTCCGTATATGAGAACGAATACAGAATTGAGTATTTAAAGTGAAAATACAGTATGAGAAAGTGACAGGAAGTATTCTTTTTCGGCGCAAATAGGAGAAGGAATACATTATTTTCGCAACGTTTTCACTCTCAGTACCTTCAAACTCAAAGATTACAAGTAGCAAATCGACAGGATAAAAATATCAGTGCAATCTGGTTCGGGTGGCTAGCTAACTAACCTAAACTGCAAAATCCCAAGGCAGTCATGGCGAAAAATCCGGAATCAGCATCGCAGGCTTGGCAGAGAACAAGGATCGAACAAGTGAACAGCATAACGTCCACAAGTTGAAGATCAGTCATCCATTAACTTATGATGGTGCACCAAGGTATGATGCAAGCCGCAATATGTCACTGAATACTCCACCAGCAGTAACTTCAGCCCCGGCACCTGGACCACGGACAATCAACGGTTGCTTTTCGTATCTTTGAGTTGAGAACGCTATTATGTTATCAGATCCAGATAGTTGGGCAAATGCGTGCTCCTTTTTGTATCTTCTCAGCTCCACTGTTCCTTTTTGGTTGACAACATCAACTACCCCGACGTATCTCAACACCTAACAGACAATAATTCAAGATTATGAGAAAATGACAAAACTTCAAGCAATTTTAGCAAAAAAGTATCAGCAGACCTTTTTTCTGTTATAAAAATTAGTTGAAGAGAAAGATGTTAAAATTGAAGCCATCTTTTGGATAGTTATTTTTATACCGAACCTCGTTTTTTGCACGCAACTAACAAGTCTGTTATATAGACAGGCAAAAGATAACAGAAGATGCTTACTTCGCCAGCAGCTTCAGCTTCCTGCTTTTGCCTTGCCATGTCTTGATCAAACTGAGGCAGCTTCTGCATAAACTCATCGGCCAAGGCAATATTCTGGAATGATAACCATCAGAATTTCACTTCAGTGACCAATTGATAAACTTCATCTAAGCAACAATCCGCAAATTAACTTTGTTCAAACCTTTAATTGTTCTGGCACTAGACTCTGAATAGGAATATCTGACAATTCCAACTCCAACCCAGACTCTCTAGCAAGGATTATCACCTGCACCGCACAAACCATTTGAATTATCTAACTAAATATAACAAGAAAATTAGCATTCTATGGTAGAAATGTAGTGAGTGCCAAGAAATTACAAGTTATTTGCTAAGGTATGTATTTTTTCAACCGGTGTAACTGGCATTCTTCAGAGAAAAGAGTAACAAAAAGAAGAGCGGAAGACCTAAAGTTTGGGTGATGATGGTCTGATATTACAAGTTTGTGCATGCCTCAGAGTCTCCTAGTCTTAAGAAAATTATGTCTATTAGGTCTTGATTAAGTGCAACATCAATATGTTAATGGGCCATGTTTAATTGTCTGCCGAACGCAGGCAATTGTGTTGTTCAACGGCTTTCCAAAATAAGACAACAAACGACCATTACCAACCTATAAATGAAATAATCAGCAGGCGAAGCCAAAGTAACAACTTATACCTTTCTAGCCACATCTGTTCCAGATAAATCATCTCTTGGATCTGGTTCAGTGTAACCTGCCTCTTTTGCCTCCTTAACCACGTCGCTAAAAGCCCGCTTCCCGACGTAGTTGTTGAATATGTAGCTTAAAGTTCCACTGGATGAATACATCATTGATTTAGCATTTTAACTAAAACACCCTAGAATCTTTGTGCATGAATATATGTACAAAATATTGGGAGAACAGCAACAGCTTAGAACAGAAGAGTCGAACTCTTGTTGTATAGAGTATACTGACCTAAAAATGCCTTCAATTCGCATTATTTTATCTCCAGTTTGAAGGAGATCTTTCAAAGTTGTAATGATTGGTAAACCAGCTCCCACAGTTGCTTCGTATAAGTAATGAGTGTAGGACTGTCGCTGAAGAGTTCTCAACTTCAAATACTGCATTCAGGACCCAAAGAAATTAAAATAATGTGTAGCATAGAATAGTCCCGCAAATCTATCAAATCATCAACTAATTGAAATCTTGACATTTGTGGAGAACAGGGCACGTATAGGCACATGCCGAATATAGTGTGGACTTTTTTTTTAAAATAAAAGAAGAAAATTCCACCAGATCATGTGGCATACACTGTGTAGCAAGTAACTTTAAATTGAACAGCAGAAGTTCATAGTTTTTAGAATCTTTGGTGTCAACTACAATCGATGTAATTATACCTGATCAAGAGGTCCTGAATTGGCTTTCTTATTCGGAGTAACCACATGTATACCACGCCGCAGCCAATCATAGTAATGGCTTGCAACATCAGAGTCTGCAGTGCAATCTACTATCACAGTATTAGGGATGAAATGATTCCCATGGACGTTCTGAACAAACTTCTCCAAGTCAGCCTTTTCCCCCTTCTCTTTCAGAAGATCTCTCCATATTGGCAATTCGACTCCCCTGCAGTAAACAACAAAAGAGTATTAAAGGCTGCCCCATGTTAAGTTGTGCATGTCTGATTTAACAGTACAGCCGAACACATAGACACAGTATTACTTATATTGTGTTGGTGCAGGAAAGCCAGAAACAAATGAAAGAATTACATCTGACACATTAAGGTAAACAGCATATTTCTACTCTGTGGACTGCCATCTTCACAATGCAAACGTCATAAGATCAGTTATGTGATCACTTTATTTATTAGATAGAAGACTGCTATAACCTAAAAGATCCAAAACAAAGTACCAAATTTGCTGCATGATAGCACTACAGTGTCCTTAAATGAGCATCTTATTTAGATTTTCAAAACTTACACATCACTCAAGAGCATAGTTCTCGATCCAGTAATACCCATGACACGTAGATCAATGTTAAACTTTTCCTTGAGGACTGCTGTCTGCGTACGGTAAAAAACACATGTTAATCATATGCATGCAGAAGCCTGTCTTTACAACTTCAAAAGAAGACACACAGGAACAAATAGATAAGGGAGTGCAAGAATTAGTAGATGTACAAATTACGGACCGGAGATGAATTGATACAGGCTTCAAATCAGGAACCAGATACTTATTAAATATCATGATATTCAAAGAAGGCACATTAGTACACTACTTGGATGAAACTATTAGATAGAGGAACAGAATTTAATCTGAACTAGAAGGCCGTCCAGTAATTCTGTGCTTGCAGCTGATCAACATTGTGGCCCTAAAATAAACTTTGTAGGCAATGCTACAATTATACCAATAAAAAACAAATGCTTACTTATGTTTAGCTTCACCTATGACATGAAAATCAATACATATGCCGATCTACTGAAAGCAAAATTTGAAATGTTTGTTGCTCGTTTATATGAAGGACCCTATGAAATTGTTCTTGTAATTGCAAGAGTTTAGAGACTACGGTATAAAATGATACTACCTGATAGCACATAAAAGAGTTGAGTCTTGTTATACTTTCTTTTTAGTTGGGTGAAGGCAAGGACCGGGAGGCAGGGGGATTGTTTTAGGGTACTAAATTGCCTGGCAATTGATCTGGCTAAAATAATATGCAAATTTCTTCACAGCAACCAACACAGAATTATGCATTAGATTTAAACATACTAAGCGAATTCTGAGCTGTGATACATTTGTCGACTGGATCCAGTATTTGCTCTAGTATATGTAGATCCAAAATTTCAAAATAATTACACTGAGTTGGTACTTGTAACAGTATTAGGATAATATATACCTGATCCCGAAGCTGATCAAGTAATGCGCCACCAATTAACCCAGGTCCAATGATACCCATAGCAATTGTAGTTCTTGATAAATAAAACCTCGAATGCACAGCTCGTAAAGCGCGGATGCAATCCTCTCGCTTAATAACCACCGTGACATTATACTCAGAGCACCCTTGAGCTATAGCACGTACATTAATATTAGCCTGTAAATGATAGTATGAAGTTAACTGATCTAACTGTTTATGGCCATATATAATTTCTTATTTTCATTGAAAACAAGTCCAATAATGTAAGGAAAGATGATAAATCAACTGAGAGTCGACACACAAAATGATCTTATATGGAGAAGAATAGGAATCTGGAGAAATCTAAAAGTTACCACACCTTAGCCAGCGCATTGAACAATGTAGCACTAACACCAGGGGTACTTGCCATCTTCTGACCAACCGTCGCTAATATGCTACAATTAGGAATAACTGCAACCTGCAAAAGTTCCACAAAAAGCTAGAAATGTGAGATTTCCTGGAATAGGCAGTCATAGATACAAAAACAAAACCAGAATTCTTTCAGTGAGTATGAATTCTGAAGCTGGGTGATCAGGGGAACTGACGTAATCAACAAGAAAAAGAATAATTCTTTTTACCCAATACAAGGTGGTTCGCACAGACTTCAAAACAGGGGGGGGTTACAATTGAAAGATGCGGGGCACATGAAATTTTAGAAAGCTTGGTCAATTACGAAATATCACATTTTAGGAGCAATCTCATTATACGTTAAAAGCATTAAGCTATCATGTATGAAATATAGAGCAAGGAAGGGTGGAGTTTAAGAGTTAGTGGGTATTTCAATGTAAATGTCTATATATTTCTTACTGTTTTGCAACTGTGGGACAAAAATAATCTCTATTTTCTATTGTGGGAAGTGAAATATTGTTATTTTATATTGATGAGATATATAATATTTACATAAATTAATTTGAATGAGCATTGCGATGTTCTGCTTGTACTACCATTAGTGCTGGTATATACCAGTATGGTCATTATACTTGATACTCTAGTTATGTGGTAAATATATCAATTGCAAATATCATATATTCGCAGTTTTGGCAAAATAAACAATGAATTACCTGAGAGATACGACCAGCATCCAAGGCTTGGCGAAATCTGGACTCTAAAGCTGCAGCAACAGCTTTCACTTCCGTCTCAGGTACAGCAAAACAGACGGAATGCTCACTACTTGCCTGGTTGCATAAGTTATTTGATCCATCCAGTAAATATGTGACATATTGTACCTTTAATGAGAGGGAGAGGGGGATTAGAAGAAGATAAACTCAAATTACCTGAGATATCATGATTACATTAGCTCCGACATCCTTTACTGCACTAAAAATTGCACCAGCGGTACCAGGAACACCAGCCATTCCAGTTCTACATAATATTAAGAGATCTCAATCATGATGATGATATATGAAATCCATGAAGGATATTTGTACTCTGGCAACCCCATTCTTGAGTAGAAAACATACCCTTCAACATTTACAAGGGCCAGATTGTCGATTGTTGCAAATCCTTTAACCGGAGACTCCACCATTTGTCCGTCTTCCATTCCGAATTCAGTAGACCGGCATATTATTGTTCCAGGTGCAGAAAGGTTGAAAATATTTCTAATAACAATGGGAATGTCATATTTCATGACTGGAATGATTGTTCGGGGATGTAAAATATTGGCTCCAAAGTACGACTGTTAAGAATAAGTTGCTTATAATTAATAAAGTATAAGGAATAAAGCATGAAAACTCCATTACAAATCATATACTATGTTCTTACCATTTCCCACGCCTCCTGATAAGACAATTTCTTCAATATCACGGCCTCGCTCACTAAAAACATAAGATAATAATATAAGACAATTACTAAACAACCCGTTCCAAAAATAAGTAGGTGAAGAATTTAACAAACCTTTTCTAGGATCTGCACTGTACACCCCATCAACATCAGTCCAAATTGTAACTTGACCGGCTCGGAGTAATGATCCCATAATTGCAGCAGAAAAATCACTGCCATCTCTTTTCAACGTTGTCGGTATATTTTGTGGTGTGCTGGCAATAAATCCGGTTGCAACAATAGTGTCAACTGAATTTTTGGAGTACCAACTTTCTAGTCTTCTATCTGACTCTACATAATCTGGATCAACTTGATTCGCAGTTGTAGGATTCACAATAATCACTTCTCTAGTGTCCATCCAAGTACACTTAGACCCACTCTATAGACCAATGGATGAATGGAGAAAGTTATCAATAATGGAAAATAAGGTAAACCATTCTATAAAAAAAGCATGATGGTAAAATCTTTATGCAGCAACAACAACAAGAGGATACCTTTCTAACAGTAGCAGCGAGTAATTGAGCCGACCATAATTCACCATGCCCGGCAACAAAATCCGAAAAGGATTCTGTTACATGACCAGCTGCAATATAACCATGATGTCAGTAAATTTGTAAAGGACAGTTTGTCCTGGTTCTTAGAATTAGTTGACAAAGTAAGAGAATGGAACAATTTAGGATTTTATTTCTATCCAAAAAAATCTCGAGAGGTGCATATTTGTAACTGAATAGCATAACAAAAATAAATAAGTAAACATCAAGGATAACCCATTTTACGTATGAACGTACAAATAAAGGCTAAGAGGAAATGTTATCAATTAATATAGTTTCAGCATTGTATGTGAGAATAGTTACTTTTTTTGTGGCGAATGCATATCTCATCAAGCATGTAAAAAACATACCAATGTATATTGCTCGTAGCATTGCTTTAAGGTTATTGACGTCTTCACTCAGTCGAGCTACGAAATTATCTAACTCCTCCCCCTCAAGTAGATCAATTGCTGTTGATTTATGCTTTTCTAGAACAGCATCCAGTGCTATTACATAAGAATCATCTCTAGATTGCGCCTTGTATATGAGATCGTACATCATATCTGTCACTTTTGACATCGCAGACACGACAACCAACTTTCTTTCCGAGTCATCGCCCACAATGATGTTCGCGACATTTTGTATTCTTTCGGAAGTTCCCACACAGGTACCACCGAATTTATGAACCGACCAAGTTTCACCTCTTGGGAGTTGAATTGTGCCCACAGCATCATCCACTAAGACATCTAATAAAAAAATATATGCATAACAATCATAAGTTATTGCCGGTAACAAACACGCACAACTAATCAATTACCTCATATCAGGTAGTAAAAGATACAAACCTGCCGTAGTAGCTGAAGCAGAAATGTTAAATTTTAACAAATCCTTCCCATGCAACTTGGGACCAGCCCCAACTCTGATAACAAAACAGACAATATGTCGTATTAACTTCATATGTATTTGCTTGTATCTAGTATCTACTGGGTATATTTGAAATGAAGGACACTAACATCTTTCAGTTTATTTCATACAGTCATATTAGAAATGAACCACGCACCAGATATGCCATAAATATACCATAAAAGATTAAACTGTCTGATGATTAGTGGTTCAAAAGTAATGGGCCAGAAAGAACCCTATTGATCATAAACTCGTAGTGACATTTTCCATTGGACATAAAGGCACCTCTTTTCTTTACTGCTAAACGATAAGAACCAAATACCAAGAACGAATCTGAATTAAATGAAACTGGATTCCTAAGCTTGTTTCTGAACGAAGAGAAGTGGCTTCCCGGGTAAAGATTCGTGTTGCAATAAGAAGCAAATACCAGAACTTATCTCACAGTAACATTTTCCATTGGGCATGAAGGCACCTCTTTTTTTCCCTGCTAAACAATAAGAAGCAAATACCAAGAACTAATCTGAATTGAATGAAACTGAATTCCTAAACCTGTTTCTGAAAGGGGAAAGAAACGGCTTCCCAGGTAATAGGGAAGTGAGTTGTAACATCGAAAGAATCGTCTCCTAAACACCACTTATTCAACTCAATGCATCAACTAGTAGGAAGAAGTAATGGTGAAAAAAGTAGAACTGCACAGATAAGTAGCTCTGAGTATGATAAAAGACAAACTAAAGGATTTGGGTGATCACTAAAACATGAATAGTATAAGTTAAGCTCCCACTTCCTATCATCCAGCTTACTGTGAAAAATAAAAAAGATCAAATTTTGAACCTTCATAAACAGCTAGAAATGTGAAAAGGTAATCAATTTATTGATTTATGCAATAGAAACAATAGCTCAGAAACCAATGATTCAACAATTTAAACAGTAAATACCTGAAAGTTGGAGAATGGGCATGGAGGAGATTAAGGGCGCGGTGAGTGGGGTGAAATCGGGTGGATAGTTTAGGAGAAAGGTAGCTGAGCGACGAATAGGTCGGAGTGGATATGGCAAACGCCATTGCTATGAGTGAGCAGGAGTAGCTATAACAGTGATGTCAATTCAATTCGGTTCGGCTAATTAAGATTGGATTGGTGACAGAGACCGAACAGAAGAGATAATAATAGAGTTAGGCGATCGATAGAAGAAATGGGATGGGAGAGGACAATGGTGTAATGGTTTGTTTGAGCAACTGAGAAGCGGGGAAAGTATGGAGTTGTAGAAGCCAACCATCCATCACACAGACACACAGTTTTTGTTGAAGAAGGGATCCAGACGGCGGCCCAACATGGGGTAGGTGGAATCCTGCCAAGGGTTAATTTTTACGATTATTACTAATCAATCGAGATCCTAAAATTCAATTAATGACTATCTCAGTTAAATTCATTTTACATCAAGAATAATAGGATCATTCTCCGACACGTGGACCAATACATGTTAGACACATGTCACTCTCCTAGAAGGATGGTGGCCCAACCATGAAAATTCTATGAATAGTTCACTGTTAGAGGTGTCATATATGTATCTCATAACTCACACTCCACCACACTTGTTCTTTAGAGACCTTGAGAGCTCATGACTCTAACTCCTAAGTCAAGTCTACGACTAGTATGTCCAAGGATCCAAGCAGACTGGCAAAAGGGGACTAATCCACCTGCCCCTAAGTCGTGCAGGTCCGACCACACATTTCCAAGCTATGAGACTTAGATCTGAGAAACACTTTAGGGGGAGCAATGTTCTCACCCTTTCCCGAGGAATAACACTTGGCCTGCTGAACTTAATAATTCGTTGATTAAGCACTAATACGTATCTAAAACTGAATCAACGGGTCAAATTATCAATCCCTAAAACTAGTTAGCAACACATTTTCAATTTATATATAACCCTGATTTCTTTTAATAGCATTGTTGTTATACACATCACAAAAAATCATTACATATCCAGATTTCAGGCACTAGAACGGTTTCTGACTGTTTGGTATAGAGTTAAAAAATTGAGTTAAAAAAAAATTTAATTGATAAATAGTAACTGAGTTAATATTGAGTTATAAAATATGGTGTTTGTGATAGA
>JAYMSR010001249.1:0-10675 GCA_036897825.1 Plantago rigida | reverse complement strand
GGCCTCTTCAAGAAAGGCTCCCTCTGTACCTCTCTAGTTGAAACTAAAAATATTCAAACAGATATGTTATTTTAATATGTTTGATACGTAATTTAATTGAACATTTCACATTTGTCTTTTAAGATTAATTCGTAGTCAAAGTTGAAGACGGTTGATCGAAAAAAGTCAAAATGGGAAACATGGGACGGGACGGAGTAAGTATATTTTAGTAGCTAAAACTTGCGGATTAACATTTACAATATTACATTCACAAAGACACGAGAGATTCTCATATCCGATTCAATATATTGCACCTTCAAGAAGAATGTCTCTGCATACTAATCCAGCATAATGGAAAGCAGTAAGGATCAACAATGTATTTAGACCAAAAAGCTAACAAACACTAGTTCATTATTGTAGAACTGATGGAAATGCATAAATATAATTTGGAAACCAGCAAAAATTTAAAGGATGCAACCACCTGAAAGATGGACATAAGAAAAAAAATAAAAAATAGATCAATTAGATTTTGAAGTCTACATACTTGAAATCTATGCACACGAGGGCTTTGTCCAACCTCTGGGACTGCAGTTGAAATGCCGTAACAATCCTGCAGATAAAGGCAAGTCCCGCTTATGAATTTTCTCCTTTGTACTGAAGTAGTAGAACTAAGACATATTGCAGTTAACTCCTAACGAAGTTATGTTAAAGTTCAAAACATAATCCTTCTATAGATGAAATGCATGTTCAGGCGTACAAACAGGGACCTGGCTAAAACTTGATGCACCCATCCATTTGATCATACATCACATTCACCAATACATATATAGTGGAGTCTTTTAAGATCACGAGCAAGGGGAGAAAGTCGGTATTTTGCAGAAGGCATGTAGGTCCTGGTATATGCATGATTTCTAATGGAAACTCGAGCAAGACATGTTCACCCAGATTTATGTAATTATCATCATGTAGTGTTTTATCAACAGAGTATATTATCTTGTTTCAGACCTCATCATGTGTACATCGGGAAATGAAATACATGCGTTATTGAGCATTCTTCTCCACAAGCCCACAAACAACGGCTGTAACTTTTTTAGTTGAGTAGAAAAAGGAATTTATATCTTTGAACTTGCCTCCTCTAAATTGCTAGATTTATAATTCACAGATAAATATTGTTTGCAAGTTGACAAACAGCATTCACGCACATTAGGCAATCATGAAATTCAACATGACATCAAGAGGCATGACCAGTATGCAGGACGTTGTTTTCATTCAAACTACAAAGCCAAGACCCCAAATGACATGAGCAAGAGATGCAAAATCACTTGTACCTTCAGCTTCTGAAGATAAATATCTAGTTCGCCACTGAAGCAGTCGTTGGTTGCACAGTTCTCAGAGGAAAAAAGCTGTTCATTCTCAGAATCTTCACCAACCAAGGCTTTCTGCATGTCAATATATCCGTGCTTATTATGCTCTACTAAAAAGAAAGTGAAAAAGAACACACAAGGTTTCTTGTTCAAGTGATCAAGTCTCCTAGACCTATTCCAACACGCCAAACAGAAGCCTGTTGTTCTGAAAGGAGCTATGAAGAGGAAATAGCACAATCACGTACCAGGAGCTTTTTCTTGTGCTGCTTTCTCTGTGGAAGTATACCAAGAGCATCTACCATTGATTCATCAAGTTCTGTAGGATTAAATTAGTCAGTATATTACCAATTCCGTACAAGCATTGGGTAAGTAGACAAAAGGTAAGCCATAAAACCTTTCGTCTGCAACAGAGTAGCCAACACACTTAAAGAGCCTGAAACCAACACATCATCTCCCCTAGTAATAAATGAAAGCAAAGCCTCCCTGTAGCAACAGGGAAAAGAATAAATACATGCTTCTCTCCAGAGCACCCCAAAGATTTTCCCATGCATTTGTGTCAAGAAGGAAAGGGGTAGTTCATAATGTCTGTCATCAGCCGAAAATTCATCACCGCTAATTCTCTTACATACTTAGATGTGGTAAGTGGTAAGTATCATGGGCTGCAATCCAATATGATATCAAACATTATCGTGTCCGAAACTGGAAAGTGATATTTACCATAGTAGCTGAAGAGTATGCAGGTTCCGAAAATGTTTCACATATTATTTTCCTCTCCATCATAATATAAAAAACATGAGCATCAACAGATGAATGTGCATTAGGATCGAGAGAGAGAGAGAGAAAAAAAGGTTATCTACTTTCATTATCAAGTCTCCAAGTCAAACTAAACAAATGCCACCAAAGGCACGAGTAGTGAACAAAACATGAAGCATGTGCTAGTATAACCATGTACCATTTCCTCTTTCTCCAAAGGAGATTTTTCCACATAATCTAGAGGTGCTAGCTTGAATTAAAATAAGGTGCAAGAGCAACGTCTAAGTAGAGCCACACAATATGAAGCCATATTAGCAAGGTAAAATTTATATGTCTGTCTTTGACATGCTTATTACAAGAGTACTATATGGTAGGCACTTTCTTGTGAACTTCATAAAGTACATTATTTTATATCATACTTGACATCCGCATTAGATGTACAAGTGGAATTTAGTGAAGCCAGGATGCTGCTGACTAATGTGTGATTAAGATATGAAGAACAAGGATTGCATCCATTTGAACTATATCCAACATCCCAAATAGATTTACACAAGGTTCCCTGATACACAATGAGTGACCAACTATTGAAATAAAACATTCTTGGGATGTAGTAGATCCAAGTCAATTTAGTAAACAATGAAATTAAAGTTGATGAAACAGCGTGAAAACCTTAGTGCATACTGTGTTCCGCAGTCATGTTCCAAGACCCCATTTAGTGACTGGCTTTGAGAAGAACCAGATACTGGAATCTTTACTTGCAAAGATTTAGTATCACACTCCATAACTTTGTCATCCATGACTGCGTTTTTGCTATCTGCGTCTGCAGAATCAAGTGCACACACATCACCATTGGGCTTAGCTTCACCATTCTGGGTGAATGTCTCTGGACGACATAGGAGAGCAGCAGCAACTGTGTTTGCAAGATCTTTGATTTTTACAATGCGCAAAATACAACAAAGCAGATATAAAGAAGTGACTGCACCAAGTCCTGGTTCCTGAATTTATTACATAAAGGCGATCACATATCATAAACAAAACAAGAAAAAGGTACAGCTACTAACTAGGCATTGTATGAATATATACATATACACATACAAATGTACATGTGTGTGCACATAAATAAATACCTATATATTTTTTACATATCATAAAGGGCATGGGACAGAGCACATAGCAGGATACAATAATAAAAAATAAAAACATAAACATGAGAAAATATACGTACATTGATAGCTCCAGGCCTCAACGAAGGAAGAACTAAAGGAAAAACTAAAAGCCTCAGTATGTTGTCCATTATCAACCTCCCAACATCCGGAATTCCAGCAGAAACAACATCACTAAAATAATACAGGTGGTCTTCAATCTCATCTATGGCAGAAACAATGGAGGATGTTGATTCCAGACCTCGGTCACTGTAAGAAGATTAGAAGAATAGTGATCGTTATAGTAATGAAGTATTTCCCATTATCATAAACTAATGTTCAGTTTCTTACTCTAAATCCTTTGAAACCAACTGATTCAGTCTTATACACTGATCTCGGAAAAACTTGATTAAGTTTATGAAATAATCTGCATGAGGAGCTTGTGCTATGAACCTATTTACAGCATCGTCTCCAACTGCAGATCAGAAGAACTTATAAATTAGCATGGGGGTGGACATTCAGTCTTGACAATAGGAAATGAATCGCAATGATTCGCAAAGATTAAGAGAATTCTCAGCAGAGTTTTACCATGATAAACATTTAGCGTGAGAGCTCGTACAGCAGTTCGAATCATACTCTCTTCATGGAAGGCAAACCTTATTGCCTCAACGTAAAGGGGAAAAGAAACTACTTCATCCTAACAGAAGATAAACAAGAGAAAATTGCTTAGAGACAGAGATGAGATAATATTTGTTAAAAAAACAGCTAAATGCATTTTCCTTCCTCATTTCTTCCTATCTTCAAAAATTGTCAAGAAAATATTATTCCGGGAGAGAGGGGAGGAGGTAAGCTTACATTTTCAGTCTTGACAAGGAGCGAAATAGTATCCTTGTTCAACTTTCCACTTATTGCTCTAGTTCAGACCACAAGTTGGAAAAACCAAAGTTAGCATGGTCAAAATCAAAATCAGGAGACAACCACACTGACAAGAAGATAGAATTAAGTAATGCAAAGAAGAAAAGGACATAACACGAAACAACTGTAAAGTGACAGACCTTAGAAAGGATATGTAGTAAGATAATAGCTCCTCATTCCGGAAATCATATGAATAAGATATGAGGTAATTAACATATTCGTTGCTAAACAAATAATCTGCAGAATATAAAATATTTATGTAAGAAGAGAAGAGGAAATATATCAGAATGGTCAATATAAGTGCATTATTCTAAAAACATATCTATCACTGGGGTAACTTACAAATGGAATGTTCACTTTTTAGGTTCTGGATCATTATGCTCATTGTTTGCAAGAGCTGAAGGGACACAATTACAGTTCTGGTGATTTTTAATATGCGTACAAACTCGCCTGTCACCTGCTTCTCCATGAAGAACCTGAAAGAACCAAAGATAACTTTAAATTTGACAACGAGAAATTCATGAGCATAGGTTATAAAGGGTATCAAACTGCAAAAGCAACAAGCTCGCACTCAAAGTAGGCAGCATCATGCTGGTCACCCCAAGTTATCAACTCAGCAATAGATCTCAAAGCCTCAATCACAAAACCCTGGAATATAAAACAAGTATAATCAAACAGGTGAAGAATGAACAGACAACCATATAGGTCAAGTGGTGGCAGCAAGAGTACAGGTACCTTATTAACTTCATTTACAGTTTGGACTTTCATCAGTTCGTCAATAAGATATCTGTACGAAGAGAGAAAACTATCAGATCAAAATTTAAAGAATTATAAAGTCAAAAAAGAAAATATGTAGACAGGATCTCATAATATTGAAAAATTCATCATGGCCAAATTTACAGAAACAAGTTTACACTTCATTACATGGGAATTTCATGTCTGTGTCATAACTAAGCAGCAATCAAATAGCAGATACAATGGGATGAGTAAAACATCTTTGCCTTTGAATTTTGTGGCACATGGTATGTATGGAGGATTTGTTCACAAGGTAAAGAACATAATGTTCATAATGGGCAACTGTGAAATGCGAACTGAAACAGACTGCCAGATAAAAAGGAGTAGCAAAAGTATATAAACCAAACCATCAATGTGCTTAAAGTCAGTTGACACAAACAGATTATAGCAAATCAAATGTATATAAATCTCGTTGTCCCAGTTGCACTAAACCTCTCGGTCCTACCCCAATAGTGCTTTGTCATTTTACTATTTTAGTATTTCAGATATGGCACCATAACCTTCCAATATCTTAAAATATGTATTGCCCCTCAAACCCTCAAACTGCAATTCCGTCCATAAAATCAGTCCATGTGACTTTCATCCACATGAATTTAAGGTCAACACCATCCAAAAAGAATCTTACCCGCCCGACATCACGCTAAGTAGGAAAATTACCTCTCAATTAAAAGCTTTCATTAGCAAGAATTTGATAGTTTTTTTGGCAGCGGAATATGGGTGGTTATATAGAAATTTTGGCTGGGGTTGAGGGGCGGAGCAGCAATGTTCATGTTTAATAAGTTCAGCCAGAAAAACATTATTTGAGAGGAATTATGTGTGACTGCCCGTGATGAATGTTCCCTTACATTCAAATGATGAAAGTAACTTATACTGATATTGTCGGCCAAAATGCAATTTCTTGGCCAAAGCGTACATTCTTTTGCATAAATCAGGAAGTGTAGGGCCGTTTACAGAAAACTGAAGGCGTAAAATACTATTGACCATAGAGTGTAATAGTTGGGGATTATATACAAATGTCCCGAGCTTATGTGAACATCTCCCTACATGTTCATAGAACTAGAGTGAACGATATATTTGTACAATATACATGTACATGTAGTAAAGAACCTTAGCATACCTAAATACGCCACGTATTTCTTCTCATTGAAACTTAGCAAGACATGTTCAGCTAAATTCTACTTGCATGAGATGTTTTGACAGCACCTATTATTTCTCTCCCTAACCCAGAGAAACACCACATAATCATCCAGGAAAAACTTGAACAGGAGGAACAGGAGGAATAACATGGCCTCCTCAGCTTGTCCAATGAGTACCACCAATTCAGCAATTGCATTGACATTGACTGATATAGTAAACATTGAAGCGCCAACTGAATGCATGTCATGACTTATATCACACTATGAGCATAACCAGAAGCAGCTCAAGATACTATCTGAATTTTAATAATGTAACAGAATCACAGAGCCCTAATCATAACTGCTGGATAACACTTTATCCAAATTCATCGAGGCGTTTACTCCACCCCTTCCTTCCACATATTATCTCACTTCTTACAAAAAAAACTTCTAAACTTACCTTCCACTGTATTTGCAACTATATGAGAAACTTCTCCTAAAATTGATTCCTCTAATCTTCGACTAAAATTTTCAGCTCAACTACTATAAGCGTGACGACTGTAACTGAACTAACGCAATGCGAATTCAAATTTCCATGGAGATACAGCAATTCAAACACAAACACACAAAAACGTCGCAATGCCAAACGAGATAAAAACTGAAATGAAGTGTACCTGAAGTAATCTAAGGACAAACGGTCCCGAGATCTCCAGAAGGACAGCCACATAGTTGTACGAGCTATTGATCACACAAATTTCATGTCCAGCAACAGCTCATTACGGTTGAATTGAGGAAAACGGATGAAGCAGGCAGGTTAGGGTTTGTGATTGAGGATTTAATGCTCGGTCCAGCAGAAATTCGATGGCATTGAAGTGAAGAGGTATATTGTATGCGCCTGAAAGATGTTGATTGGGATCAGAATCAGGAATGGCAGGATAATGCTCTGGTGAGTGAGTGAGTGATTATTGATGGAACAGAAACTGGGCGGGTCGGGTTTTGAGGTGAGATGGATCACACACGAGAAGAAGAGCTTCCTTTCTTTTCTTCTTTTTCTGGTTTGAAGACGACACGGAGACGTGACCAAAAGTGCCACTTGTGTGTGTCACCAACCTTTTCCAAACTCTTGTTCTTTAATTATTTTCGTATTCATTTTAGCACTAGTAGTACACTCGTACAAATTTTTTTAACTATCACTATCCGCATAACTTTATATATTTGTCATTTTTAGTCGTTTTACATAACTTCATACATTATCAAAAAAGAAGTCAACTCACATCCAACAAATAATAAACAATCGCAACTTTACATTTAATTTACACATTTTACCACTAAAATTACATTTTTTCCAATCTTTTCTATATAATATCATTACTTTAAATTTTTACATAAAACTACGTGTTAACCCTAATGTATGAAGTTCTTCAGTACAGAGAGAGTACAAATTGGATTCAGAATTTACAAGTTACCATCACATAAAATAAACTTATCTCAGGGCTGCGCCTAAAAAGGGTGATTCGTATTGTGTAATTCATCACATATGCAATTCGAATTGGACTACCAAAAGTCTCGTTTCGTGATCAATTTGCAATTCGTCAAGTTATAATTGAGCAGACTTTAACCTGCTGGTTAAAAACATTGAACAAGTAAAATGTGCAATTGAAAACGGAGGGCCAAGTATAGCTCGTAGTTGATAAGACATGACTTTAACTCATTGTTTATACGACATAGGCATGCTTGCTTTCTTTTTTTCTATTCATAATTTATTCAAATACTAGTATCAAAAAAGTGCACCTGATATGCACCGAGACTAGATGTCAGTCCACAAGTACCATGTCGACCCTTTTGGCCAAAAACCCCGAACGAATATTAGTAAGATAATTATCATCTGGCATGAACAGGCATGTCTATAGCTACATGAAGCCTAGATTATCTGCCCTGGTACCATGTTACTTGGCAGATGCAAACATGTTTAATCATAATAATCACTCCATCCTATACTGCAATGTTTAGCACGGTGAGCAACTGGAAAATATTGATGTACAATGAAATGGGGCATAGTAAAGGTCAAACACAACAATACTGGAACCATATCGCATTAAAACAAGAGCAAACCAAAACTTGGAAAATAAAATATCCAAAACTGCTGCTGGTATATTTAGATGTCCACATTCAGTGACTACAAAAATCAAATACAGGACAGGAGTTATCGGTACTTCAAAAGTCTCAAATCTTAAACAGAACATATCCAATATCAGGGATCTGTAAAGGATTTAGTTCATCCTCCTAATAAGTTCATTGATGTAATCCTCACGGTTTCCAGCATCTCCACCCTCAACATAGTGATTCCTCTTCTTCTTAAGCCCTCCCAAAGGAGCTTTGAGCTGGAATGGCCACAAGAAGTTGTTTGCTTCTTTGAAATGGGGTCCAACAGTCATGATCTCATGGATAAGGTCCTCCATACATATGATTCCATGCTTACCCAGAACCTGCAATAAAATTTACCCATGTAAAGAGAAACCCTTGAACACAAACATTTTAATATCAAATTCCGTTCACGTCTGAATTTACCTGTTCAACAATTGAATTGTCAGTCAACCCAATTCTCTGCTTGTTCACTTTCCCGTAGCCCCTCTTGTAAATCAACTCTTTAACACTCTTAAGGTTGGGGTAACTGAGACATAACCAAACGGCTTATTCAGATGGTTTCATGAAAACCTTGCAAAATATTTATAAAAAAAGGAAAAAGGAAGGTTCTAGCAATCATACCCATATGTCACGTATGGTTCGACTCTGTGGAGCATGTTCATGGTAGCCACGTTCACTTTCAAGAAAACGCCATTGAAGATCTATAACACAAACAAGAAAAATAACAGATGGTGTCAAGCAAATTGGAAGTTTGTTTCAGTTACAAAGGTAGGAAATTTTTTTATGTAACCAACACTGCTTAAAATGAAGGATTATTTGGCAAGTTAAGGGCGTTGCATTAAAACATGCACTGAAGAGGAAACTTAAGTTGGCAAGACAAAATCCGGATACTGTCACTTGCATAATGCATGGAAAACAAATATGCAAGAGCCATGATGCAACTTCTAGGTATAGTCATAATAATAGTACATAAAGACACCAATTAGCAATGGACTACAGAATGTAAAGAAGGTACCAGTTGGCAATGGACTATAGAATGCAAAGAATGTAAGGCACAAATTAGCAATGGACTATAGAATGCAAAGAATGTAAGGCAATGCTATGAATGTGCAGATAATAACAGTCAAGATAGAATAATATGACAGAGTAGTGCAAGCACCTGGCGCAATCTGAGAAGCTGCAGAATTTTCTTGGTAGTAGGGTGCATAGCATTGATACTGATTCATTGCATCAACAATCAGTTAAAATGCCACTTTCAACTGCACAGTTCATAAATTCAGAAGCACGTGAATCACTTACCCACGGATTCGGATGATAAACAAAAGCTTTGCCTCGGGATTGACATAAAATCCACCTTTCAATCTGGCCTCACGCTTCAGACGAATCAATTCCTTGCCCTATAAAGACAGATTGAAAGCCATGTCATACATTATCAGAAACACTGGTAGACAATTAAACTTAGATATCAGTAACATTAGATCTTGAATGTACCTGCTCCTCATATTCCTTTGAGTAGTCCCTTGCCTTTTGGCAGATCAACTTCCTAGTCTCAAACTTCTTTTTCTTTGCTTCTTCAAACTCCTTGGATTTAACTAGGGCCCATTCCTCAGCCCTCTTCTGTTTCTTCAAAACAGACTCTGGCACCACCGCACCACTCTTGGCTGCCTCGGCCATTTCTCTGTACAAACCAACCACAAAAATAAACACACATGTCAATCAATCACACTCAACAACTAAGACTCTGAAAAGCTACAGCGTTAGTAATTAAATTCTAACAACAGCTCGACAGGACTGGCAATGGGCAAGTAACTCAGTGGGAGTTTATCAGCATCAACACTGATCCATAAGTGTTCTGTAACCATCAGCTAGCAATTTCATTCAACCATAAATAAGACAGAACTCAAACAGCTATATATATATATATATGGTACATTAAGCTGAAAGATACGCCTAATTACAGAAAAATAGACCACTCCAAGCTCAAATCATCGAATAATTTCCACAAATTGCTCGATTAGTTCCAGTTACACGCCTACCATTAATCAATGTACTCAATTCTTCATGAGCTCATTGTTAATACATAATTATCACAGAAATCAAAAATAAAAAATAAAAATTCATGAACTGCAACCAGTAAATCTAGAACCATCAGGGGCTAGTTCAGCGAGCAGCTCAAATAAAACAGCATTAATAACCTAAGAGACTAAATCCCTCAGCTGTAAACCAGATAAAACAACAAAAAGGATCATAACAGACAGATAAATCCAGAAATGTTGATCTGATTCAACATTCGCCAATCTTTTCTCCATATTCAATCAGCATTTTCCAACATAGCATATTCGAAGGGAAAAAAAACAGAAAGAGAATCATACATACATTAGTTCTCAATGAATTCGCCAAATTACCTGATACACGAACAAGTTTTTGGTAGAACTGAGAATACGGCTGTTAGATTGCGTTTCAACAG
>JAYMSR010001248.1:0-10678 GCA_036897825.1 Plantago rigida | reverse complement strand
CTCTTCATCTGAAAACTCATTAATTTCAGTTCAGATCCGTTCAGTTCAAATCCGTTCGGTTCAGACGAAAACATAGCCTTATGTGAACTTATTAATTTCAGTTCAGTTATGCCTAATTGTTTTTTTATACTACAGTTCTGTTCAGACGAAAAAAACATAGTCATGTTAATATTTATTTAAAGGTCACTCGTAACTTGATAATATAAGTGTATTTTCACTTTTTAATTTTTCGGTATGATTTCTGAGAATTCGATTTCTTTGGTGGTTTAAGATAGGAAGAAAAAGCGCCATCACTAGTATCCACTCCGATTTCAAAAACCCTATAGCCGGTATCTTCTAGTTGCAGCAGCTCAACAATGGCGACACCGAGCATTTCCAAATCTCGGGCGAGTTTCGTAATCACACCGCACAAGCTATCCATCTGCATCCTAGTTCAAGTCTACGCTCCACCTTCACAAACCTCCATACCTTTCCCTTTCATCTCTGTTGCACAGCACAATCGCCTCGGAATTTTCCTCATCTCCCTCACCAAGGTAAAAAAGATCCAGTCTTTGTCTTTTGTGACTCCAATTTTATTTATCCTGAAGGTTTTGTGTTGGTAATTTGGTATGCAGACATACGACAGTATTTTTGAGCCTACATTGGATGAATTGATTGCTCTATTGAGAGAGATTGGGGCTGAGCTCGGTGACTGGTTCAGTGAGCATTTGACTCGAGGACTTGCGTCATTGGCCTCGCCGGATGACTTGTTTAATTTCTTCGCTGATCTGCGAGGTAGCTAATTGTTTAGGAGAGCTGCTTAACTACCTTGATTTGAAATGCTCAATTACTTTGTATATTTACCAGTACGATTAGTGTAATTTAGTCCGTTTTTGTATCTGGGCAGGAATTCTTGGGGGTTCGGACCCTAATGTTATGGATGATGATCAAATTATGCTTGATCCCAACAGTAATATTGGCATGTATGTGCGGAGGTGTCTGCTTTCCTTTAACCAAATGCCATTCGAGGTGATTGCGTGGAGCATTTTTCCTGGTTCTTCTGTATCGCTGTGTTTGTATTTTGTATTTTATGTGTGCAGATCAGTAAAGCTCAAATTTTTTATAAGATCAGTGCACTTGTTGCTATCTATATGTATTTGACGAAGAAAATACATAAAATATCTGGGTTGTGCTACCTCCAGCAAGTGATGGGCCTTTCGACTGACCTTAAGACTTCCATTTCTTGTGTCATTAGTATATATCTCATGTAATTTTTCTGTCATCACCTGCCAATTCCATACTCGAGATTAAAAGTTTGCTGTCTTGGTGTCATCTTCCACCCTCTGAATCTATAGTTGGCAGTATGGTATTATATGATATGTGGGAACTTATGTACTGCATGTACATTACTGGGATTATGTTACTTTTGATCACTGAATCAAGATGAAAGAAAGTTGGTTCCTTGAGTTTTGAGAAGTAAATGTCACAAGAAGTTTCTCTTTGCAGGCCATCTGCCATCTTCTAACAAATATAGGCACATATTGTAAAGAATCATCCCTCTCAGGGTATTCTTCCTATGATCTTTCACATTTGGATGATGCTGCGACTGATCCAAATGCTTCATTGGAATACGACAACATGGAGATTGAAAATTTTATTTACGAGAAAGCTGGTGGTGAATTTGGCGAAAGTAGCACGGCAGTTGCAGGAATTCCTTTCCGTTGCGGTTCACCTGAACCATTTTCTGGTTCAGTTCAAGGTATCTTTATGTTCAGTTGCTTGATTTTCTATGTATATCAAGTTATTGTGTTTGTCTTCCTTCTCATATTGGCATTATTGGAAGAAGTAGATCAATGATTTATTCTTTACCTGTGATGCTATTTCATCTATACTTTGAATTTAATGTTCATCTGGCTTGTGATGCCCCCCATGAAAATCAAAGGAAAAGTAAGCTCTCAAAAAGATGGACGGCTCTGTTTTCTATAAGCCAGGCTCATTTTAATTTTTTTTTGAACTCTTCAGCTGTGTGCTCAGTTCTTTCTTTTTTTCCGGTCATGGAGATTTGCTTCATGATTTTGCTGATCCATTATTGTTTTATGGATATTAATATTCTCCTTGCAAAGCCAAAAATGTTTGTGAATGGCAAGTCTTACTAACAAGGATCAGTGTAAAAAGCTTGGTAATACACCAAGATGTTGGCTAAAAATAGACCTCTCCTTTGGGGTTGTTCAATAATGCTATGTTAACTTTGGTAGTAATTAATGTTCAGCATAATTTTTTATTTTTTGCAAATTCTTTGGCCACGTACTATTCACACAGTTCAAACAATGCCACTTTTAGACAGCTTGTAACTAAAATTTGGTTATCGATGAAACCAGGTGCCAAGTTCTTTTCAAGCCAAAGGCTTGAGCATGGGACATCTATTAAAGTTAATCCTCGTGCATTGTCTTCTACTGAGGTGTTGGAAGGTATTGATTCATCAAATGGCACTTTTCTACACACAAACTGGCAAGTACAAGGATTCCTATCAGAGCAAGCAAGGGCCATTGAGAAGTAAGTTAATTGTTTTTCCTCTAAATTATTAATCAATCGAGTTTCATTCCGTTGAATAGAAACTACGTTCTCTCAGTCTGATCTCATAAACTCTGACTATTAGTATTCTCTATGTGACAGAAATGGAAGCTCCTTTCCTCTAAATGCTTTTGAATCTATCTTGAAAAAGCTTCAGAAATTGGCACCAGAATTGCATAGGGTGAGTATGGTGTGAGTGCAGTGTACACATCAGTGTGGGAATTCATTAACGGGCCTTCATCAATTTTGGCAGGTTCACTATTTGCGTTATTTAAACAGCCTTTACCATGATGACTATCCTGGAGCACTGGAAAATCTCCACCGCTATTTTGATTATAGGTATTAGATTCATTCTCTTGTTCTCCAGAGTGAATGCCTTTGATTCGCAGAGCCAGTTGCTTGATCTATTTTGCTACCATAGACAATTAACAGCAGTATGACTCAAGTTACTTGACTACTAGAACACCGGATTGTATCATGTTTCCACTGTGCCAAGGTGAAGAGGCCAAACTAGATAGTAACTCTCTCTGACCTGGGCAAATACTACACACGACGGAGGGAGTATTTTCAAGCACTGAAAAATTCCCAGCCCCCTCTAGTACCTAACTGAAATATGTTTACAACCTAAATGACAAACATTTTGTAATAAAATACTTTCTTTTGCCATATAATATACTGCCACCACCACTAACCATATCACTATTGTAGGACACAAAGGTTTGGTGATTGATCACCTACTCATGTAATAAAATACATATTTTCTTTATGTTTTACTTTCACTAGATATACAAGAATGTTTACCTCCAACCAATCTGGTAAAGTGTTCAGTACTTTTTGTTGAGTTTATATTTTTTCATAAACTACAATTCTTTCTGAATACCTTCATAGGATTGTGTGTGTGTGTGTGTTTGTAAATTCATCTCTTCTCTCCTGATCTTTATTCTAAAGTTGCTCTGTCAATCACCTTGTATGCATAACATAATTGTATTTTGTGACATGTATGCGTCCGCGTGCATATATTTCTCTCACGTTTTTTTGGCCAAAATTACTCAGCCGATCACCTTACGCAAATGTTCACAATAAAGTGCAGGGACTGAAGGAGTCGATTATGTCCCACCTCCTTCTGGATGCAATACCTCTGGAAGATATGAAATAGCTTTATTATGTTTAGGCATGATGCATTTTCACTTTGGACACCCGAAGCAAGCTTTGAAAGTAAGCTCGTAAAATCGATCAATCACTTCTTTTTATTATACACCAGCTTACAGAATTCTTGCATTGCATAATACCATTTCTGTTATCCTAATATTTGTGTACCTTTTAAGCTGTATCCGGTTTTTGGCTGCTGTTTTATTTGAGTTGTCTTCATGCAATTCTTTTTTTTTTTGAGGCATCAGGCATATATGAGATTTACTTTAGGTGTGTGCGTTGGTTTGTGCTGTTAAGGTTCTGTGCTGCCATGCTGGTTCCATTTCCGTGTGTTTTCTTTTCATTTTTTTTAGTGTAGCTTATCATAGCTAGTGTGAATGATATATATATCTTAATGTTTTCAGGTGTTAACAGAAGCTGTTCGAGTTTCTCAGCAGGTATCTCTTTTTCACTTTATACATGTTTAACATAACACTTAAAATTGTATGCTTTTTCAATTTTGTCTGATGAGGGATGGAGTGATTCATTTTTTTCTTTATTACTTTCCCATTATTTCATCCTTGTTAGAGTGCGGAACAATGAATGGTATTGTGAAAAAATAAGACATTAATCTGTAGCTATCCCTTATTAGCTGTAATTGCAGTGCTGGGGCTAAACAATTTTTGTTTCTTTGAAATATTTAACTCCGTATGTTGTATTTCTAAACTTACTGTCCTGTGCTGCAGTATTCTGATGACACTTGTCTTGCCTATACATTGGCTGCCATTTCAAACCTCTTGTCTGAAGTTGGAATTTCGAAGATGTCTGGAATGATTGGAACGTCATCCTGGCCAGCTGCTGGGATTGGAACTTCATTATCCCTCCAACAACAATTATTAGTGCTCCTACAGAGATCCTTAAAGAGGGCAGATACTCTAAAGTTAAAACGACAAGTGGCATCCATTCACCTGGAAATTGCCAAATATAGCATAATGGTAAGAATTCTGCTATTGTTTGCATTATTGCTTTCCCGATTTTCAAGTACTTGTTACATAATATCAAATATTATTTGGTGTAATGTTTATTATAGGACGGAGATTGGAGAACTTTTCTTGTGTACAAGTGATAAAATGTGTTGTAACAAATGTGGCTTAATAGGCCTTTTATTCCAAATAATTTAGCATCAGTCATACACATGAACTAGTAGTGATGAACTCATGTTAATTCAAGTGCACGTACCATGCTCTTTGCAAAAGGACCAACACTGACTCCACCCGGCAAACATAGTATAGATTATTGATAATAAGGGCATGTCTGTTTTTATTTAACGTTTACTGGTGTTTTATGAACTTTAGACAAGAAAATGTGTTTCCCACTTTCCCTAAAGAACTTTGAATATATTCGCTGCTAAAGAACTTCTCAAACTTATTTTTCTCACTGTATAACCCACAGAGAACTGAATATAAGAGAAATGCTAATAAATCCTAAAATCAATTGTTACCTAAAGTATAAACTGAGAAAAATAATATAATAAATATATGTAAATTAGAATCGCCCATAGTGGAATTGAAAGATAGCCAAACCGTCATTATTTCTTAATTTTCTTTGCTTGATTATTTCTTGGAAAAACTTTCCAAATGGGGTCCTTGGCTTCTATTCACTCAGCATGAGTTTCTCGCTTCTCATTTCATGAAGTTGTATTGACTCTCTATTATTGCAGTACGCAGAGGGTTAATTGAGATCATGTCCTTTTGCTGATTATAATAGGCTTATAGGGAGAAGATGGTCATAATAAGTGAAAAATTAGTGTAGCAATTTGTGAGCTTTAAAATGAACTAAATAATAGAAGTACAAATGAACTTTCTTGTTGGAGTGTATGGGAAGAGATTTGATTTGCATTTAAGTGCTTTGATTGGCATTTATTTCACTTGCAGCATGTTCAAAGACCACTCATTTCTTTTGGCCCGAAGTCATCAATGATGCTTAGAACGTGCCCGCCCAATGTCCTCAAGGTTCTGACACTTGACATTAGTAAATGCAATATAAACTCTTCCGTTAGAAATTATTACAACGTTTCAGGGAGATAATTTACCTTTTCCTTTTCCTGTTGTCATGCTTGTTGCAGGAAATTTGGTTAAGCTCTCATCTAATTAACGAGTTTGGTGATGAAACTTCTGTGATGAGCACTGACGGTGCTTTCTGCACATCGTGGCTGAAGAATTTGAAAACGCCTACTGGCTCGTTAATTTTCAGCGAAGAAAATGAAACCACAGGCAGTTCTATTGGATTCCAACTTTGCACACAGCCAAGCTCTGTTCCGGAATCGGTCTTACAACTATTAGGATCTTCCTATTTGGTCCGGGCTACTTCCTGGGAGATGTATGGCTGGTAATTCTGTCTGGGGCCCTCCATAGCGGTTATACTTGTTGTCGCTCGGAACATTTTACATGCTTTGATGTTAATTCTGTTGGCAGATTCTTGTTCAGTATGTATATTGTTATATAAATGTGCATTATATATGTACATACACACAGGCATAATATGCTGTACATGATTCATGATATCTACTGGGTTTACTAGAAATATGCGATCTTTCATATCTTTCAGACCTTGAATCTCTGTCATGTATTCTACTTCTCAAATACAATACAGTAGTTTTGAAGGTTGTAATAGATACACGATTTCTGATTAATCTAGACTTCTAGTAACGTCTCAAGTCTTCTACTGGTTGAAACTATATTACACCTTTCATTAACTGGATACAGTAGTGGGCATGCATTTACCTTTTATCAGATAGTTAAGGATTTTCTTCCAAATTGAATTCCCCCTGTATGAAAATAACATTCTAAAACAAACTTATTTTTAAGCTTTACTAATTTGTGATATATGGTAGAACTGATGAGAGATTATTTACAGTGCAATTGATTGTCCGGATAAAATACAATTTAATTCTCTTTTGTTTGTTTCATTGATCTCAACTGTCACAAGTTTCTCATTGTGATTCTTTCTTATGCAGTGCTCCTCTTGCCAGAATAAATGCACTGGTTTATGCGACCTGCTTCACTGACTCTTCAAGGTAATTGTAATCACCATACCCCACGCTGCCCAAATTATGAAATGGTTGGTGAATTATGTTTTCATTTATTTCTCACGTCTCTAAGTCAGCATAACCATTTGAGAACTTGTTTGGTCCTTTGTAGTGTCTCTGATGTAGCATTGGCATACTCCAAGCTCATCCAGCATTTGGCTGTCTATAAAGGATACAAAGGTTGGACATGTGTTGACATTCATTGAAGCATTCTATTGTTTCTTCGGAAATTGTTTTTTCTTTTGCACGTGAAGGTTCTTTATCTTGATGCTAGCTAGTTGATTCTTAGATATTTATATGATCACCGGATTTTGTTGTTTATTTGATTTAAAGAGTTACTGAGCACTGCTATTGTCATTAATCACACACTATGCTGATTTCCTACCTTAGATATCTTTTAGTTATATACTTGGGTATATGTTTCAGTTTTCAAATTATATTAGTCTACATTTGTAGCTGCAGATCTGTGATCCAATTTATTTTTTCAAATTCCTAAATGACAAATATCTACTCTTGGAAAAATTGGTAATCTACTGGAATACACTGCAGCAGTGAAAATGGAAATTTTGAAAAGTAAATTAATAATGTTACCATGAGTCAACAAAGAATGTAGGATTCTCTTATATTTCCTTTTTATGTAAATTTTTTGTATGGGAATAACCTGTTCCGTCTGGGTGTTTACCCTTTTAGAATAAAATGCTCTTGGTGCTCAATGTTGTACAATCTCTTCCAAATCCTTTCATGCTAACAAGATCTCATGTGTAAATTTCACTTCTTTATCATATCTAATGCCTATATATGCAGAGGCCTTTACTGCTCTAAAAACAGCAGAAAATAAATTCTCCTGTGTTTCAAAGTCCAAAATTCTGCTTATGAAGCTGCAGTTGATGCATGAGTATGCTTTACACAGGTACGCTATTTCTTTTTGATATTTATTCTCCAGTATGTTCAGATAACCCATTAACTTTTGTCTTCTTTACTTCCATCCCAGGGGACACTTAAAACAAGCTCAGCATATATGTGATGAAGTTGGGTTTTTGGCCTCTTTAGAACCTGGTGTAGATTTGTAGCTAAAAGCAGAAGCCAGTCTCCGTCATTCTCGAACATTACTTGCTGCAAAACAGTATAGCCAGGTCAAATGTCCTTTTCTCTGCCCCCAAACAGTTCTGTTGTGTATATATTATATACATGAAACATTAAGTGGCAGTAAATCAGGACCTCAGCTCTTGTGGGATTTATGGGGATAAGGGGTACAGCATCCTTCTCTCCTAAATTTGTTTGTTGGATCATTTGGATATACTTGATGGGTGTAAATGTACGACTTTTCATTGGAACCATGTTCATCCGTTAAACTAATGAACTCAACCAAACTGAGTTATGAGTGAACTTGAGCAAGCTTGTCTACTTTCTTGGCAGCATTCTGCCAGGTTCAAGTAAATTATTCAGATCCATTATGCTGAAAGAAAGCAATGAAGGGATCGTATTCTAGCATCATTGTTGTTTGTATACGATGAACCATTTTCTTTTAGTCCTTGTACTCTGGATAGATAGTGTGCTGCAGTCCTTTTGAATGTCTCAAAGGTGCTTTCTCTCTGAAACTATGCGGCTAAGTTTTGGTTGTGAATTGCACTGTTTCTGTTGAATTCACTACTGACCAATACCCCAGATTAGCTTTCTAACTTTCCCAAGTGATGCAAGTAATACCACGATTTTGCAACATGTGCAGTCAATTTCTCGTAGCAGAGTTTGCCTTCACATTTTAATGATTATCTGCCATCTCTTATATTATGTGCACATCCTATCCTCTGATTCTCTCAGACAATATGCTTAATATCTGAGTTGTTCTTGCAGTCCGGAGATGTTGCACATGCTCTCTTCTGCACGTGCTACAAGTATAACATGCAAGTTAAAACTGGCAGTGTGCTTCTCTTGCTTGCTCAGATATACAAGGTATTTGGAATTTATGATATTGGGCTGCCTTTACGATCTCATAGTTATGTGTGAACACAAGACATGGCTCTATTTGTTCGAATAAACTTTTGTTGTTGAGTTAAAAAATGATTCTGTAAGTGCATTTTCAAATCCATTTGTTGCTTGAGTTAGTATGTTGACCTTACACTCCGGCGCAGGTTTAATGCAATAAAATTTCCATGTCTCTTCTGCTGAAGTTTTTTTCTGTCTTTTTCCCCATCAGAGGTCAGGAAATGCTGTATTAGGAATTCCATATGCTTTGGCTAGCCTGTCGTTTTGTCAATCATTCAATTTAGATCTTCTAAAAGCCTCCGCAACACTTACACTGGCCGAGCTATGGCTCTCCCTTGGATCAAAACATTCAAAGAAAGCATTGGCCCTTCTACATGGTTCTTTCCCTATACTTATTGGTCATGGTGGCTTGGAGCTTCGTTCTCGAGCATTTATATTGGAAGCAAAATGCTATCTTGCAGATCCAAGCTTTTCTGGTAACTATCACTTCGTTGGAATGCAGCACCCATTTCCTGTTTTTGCTATCAATCTATTTCCCCTCAAGATCTAACACTCTATTATTATACTTTACTATTGCTAGTTCTGGACGATCCAGAGATGGTTATAGAACCTCTACAACAAGCTTCTGAAGAACTTCAACTCCTAGAGGTTGGTTAATCTCTTAAACATAATACCAAACTGTGTTGGTTTACATGAAACTTTCTTTTCTTTTCCTCAAATAGAAGTAGCAAATACCAAGTTACCATTGTTAAATGAGATTTAAGCTGTCAACTACTAAGGTGACTTTTTGTTGAATACAGTATCACGAATTGGCTACGGAAGCATTTTACTTGATGGCCATTGTGTACAACAAGCTGGGTAAGTTGGATGAAAGGGAGAAAGCCGCTTCTTCGTTCAAGAAGCATTTAACTGCTTTGGAGAATACCCAAGACACTGTTGCGAATGATTTCTTCTCGATTAATTTGTTAAGGTTGATCTACATATAGTACTATACAAGTATTCATGGTTAAAGCTGTACTCCCTGTACATCTGGTACTTTTAGACCACTGTAGAATTTGTTGTTGACCTGTTGTATTCTTGTAGTTGATGGTTGTAGTGTAGGATCAAAGTTCCTGTAATTATTATTTATATAATCGTTTATTCGTTTTATTATGAACAGTAATCATGTTTAATACAAGCTGAACATGCATAGTAGTATTTCAGTATGAGCTAGAGCAAAACACCAACAGAGAGTAATCCCTGTGGCGCAGCAGCAGTAGCAGCTAGTGAGGATTATAATCGCGTCGAAACAATCACGATATTGACAGTGACAAAAGAGATGAACATAAACATATAAAACATTTTGAATTCAGTTTCTGCTGCTCCAACTCTGCGGGTATCAGAGCCATATTTTGAACAACCTTCTGCTTCTCCACCACGTCCTTGTGAGCCATGACCAGACCTTCTGCCTCTTGCTCTACATTCCCTGCCCCCGTCAATACCTTTACCATGGCCAACACTTACATGGCCATGATGACTTCTCGCATGAAAAACACTTGCATGACGATGGCTGGAAGATGCTCCATCCATACGGATAACAAAACCTCTAAACATTGCTCCGTCCCTGATTTCCCGTCCATCGAATAAGGACGAGATCAAGGACAAGAGCACCACCATAGAGCCACACCAATTTTTGCAAACCTTTGCTTTGGCATCTTTATAAACTCGATCACAAGACTCTATTAAAGGAAAATGCTATCTTTCTGTGTCAATGAAGGATCTGATAGTCATAGTAGCATAGTGCAGAGCAGGTAAGAATTTTACGTTGATGACCAGAGGAGAATTTTTTGTAGCACTAACTTTGACTGTATCACACGTATTATGCGCACAAATATACTTTAATATGCTGGGTATCATACATTTTCTATTTCTAGGTGTCCATATAACGTA
>JAYMSR010001247.1:0-10680 GCA_036897825.1 Plantago rigida | reverse complement strand
CTGAACGTGACGAGAAAGCGGCCCGATGTGTGGTTGAGGGAGTAGGACTCTACTCCGGCGGGTAAAAGGCCGACTGGAAAACCGTATTTGTTCAATTCTTCGTGGGGTGTGATGATACTTATGGAGGCGATGGAAACGGTGATGAGAGAAAGGATTGTGAGGACAAGGATTAGGGGTTTCGCCATTGTTGTTGCGTAGGGTTAGCAGGAGGATCTGAATTGGGGATTTCTTTGGATTGGAGAAGAGAACTGTTCTGCGTGCGTGAGCGTCACAATTTGTTCCAGTTTCAGTGGATCAATGCAAAGGTCGTTTGTTTGTTTGGACTTTTTTAAACAGCTGGATATTTTCTTCGGAATTTGGTTGTGGATAATTCAGATGATTCGGGTCACTGATTTAATAATAGTAGGAGTAGTAGTGGGGACCTGGGAAAAAAGATTATTGGGCCTGAGAGCTAGCTGATCAAGTTAAAAACTACTTGGGCCTGGAATAAAAAACTAAGGCACGACCCATGGGCCTTCTACCTCCTCACGACATTGCAGGCTTCCATCCATTGTGAAATTTTTTTGATAAATGCATTGCTGGTGAAGTATGTGTTCGAACGAATTCAATCCCAGCTACCCGTTAATTTTCCCCTTTTCCAAATATTCGACAGGGAAGGGTCAGACAAAAGGGACACCCAACCTCTGCAACTAAAACTATTGGACATTTAGCTAGAAAAAAACATATTCGATTTGACTCGTTAAACAACACTACTCACCCGTGCAAATACTGAAAAACTTTACACCGGTCACAAATTTTTAAGACTGCTCATGTGCCTAATTCTAAAATTATTATAGATGGATTCATGAAAATTAAAATTATACATTGTCGCCAAAAGTATCATTATTTATTTTTCTAAAACTATCAACAATAAAAACTGTTTTGCTGGTAGAAATATTTGTGGATGATGTTTGATGGGCCATCATACTGCAAATGAACCGCAAGCAAGATTACATGTCACCCTCTACGATCAAAATGTATGGCTCCAATATACCCTGCCAAATTACACAGCCAAATCAGCACAAGTACAGAAAAGAAAAGAAAAGGCCACTCTTCTCTTTTCTTGCTGCTTATTGACAGAGAGTGACGAAAAATGCAGTTCCTTAATGCTCCATCTTCGTCTACTCTGCCTTTCTACTGCTCTACTCAACAACAACAATGTCAACTACTCAAAGGGAGTAAGTTTCTTTCATACTTTTCACTTCAATTATGCATTCAAATGCTAAACTAACTGCTTGGTTTCGACTTATGTAGGAACTATCAACTTGCCTGGAAAATTTATTGTTGAAACTTCATTTCCATCTCAAAGACATGTTGTAAGGCCTCCTGGGATTTCATCTAATCATTATTCAACTAGCTCACGCATACCTAAAACTGCTCAATCTCAAGGTGAGTCATTCTTATCTTTTCATTTGATCCTAATTTAATTTAACTTGTTCGAATCTTCATCACTTTCATTAGACTCCACTGTAGGTGTAATGATGTTTAATTAGTTTATGATGTCGAAAATCTATAGCTCAAACATGCTATCTTATCTTGCTCATGCTTTTGGGAATGCATTCTCTTTGGCCTATTAAGCTGTTATTTTAGATAATGCAAATGGTTCATGATGCCAAAAGGGGATTCAAATGGTAATCGACTTTTGACCGATTGAAAGGCCGTAGTGAAGAGATCATCTGCATTATCAGTTCATTTCAATTAAATCCAACATCGCGTAGTTTATCAGATAGTATTGCTAAGCGGAGATTTAATGGTCGTCAAGCTGATCAGCAGCATGGTGTAATGATTTGAGCTGACTGCACTTCTTTTTTGGATAATTGTCTTACAAGGCTACTTTTCTTATCGTGGCGTAGAGTACATTTTGTGCTAAGTACATGTTGCCACATCTTTAATGCAGCTATTGTGTCAGAAGTTGCAAGTCAAACGGCTGAGAGTGAGGTTCTCAAAGCCTTGTCCCAGATAATTGATCCGGATTTCGGTACAGACATTGTCTCGTGTGGGTTTGTAAAGGATCTTGACGTTAGCAAGTCGACAGGAGAGGTCTCTTGACAGATTGGATTTGATGATGAGTAGTTCATTTACATATAGAGATCGATCAATGCCCTCATCCAACGTTCTCACTTTGAATCTCAGGTTTCATTTCGGTTAGAGCTTACAACTCCAGCATGTCCAGTGAAGGATATGGTATGCTATATATTTTTCAACCTAGAAGTTTGGGCATTTCGACTTGCATATCCTATGGCAACTTTTAAAAAGTTTTCCCCTGTAGCTGAGAGTTAAATTCTTAAGATATGATTTACTAATTTAGAACAACAATTTGCAGTTTGAGCAGAAGGCTAATGAAGTGGTGGAAGCCCTTCCTTGGGTTGAAAAGGTTAGCGTGACCATGTCTGCACAGCCTGCAAGACCTATTTTACCTTCGGATCTTCCACCAGGTCTACAGACAATATCAAACATCGTTGCTGTTTCAAGTTGCAAGGTACCGTCTCCCATGATCTAATAGTGATCTCTGTCCTTATTAACAAATTGCCGTCTTCTAAATACGTCTCCTTCAACAAATGAATTCTCCACTTTGCAGGGAGGTGTGGGAAAATCAACCGTAGCAGTAAACCTTGCATATACTTTGGCTGGTATGGGCGCAAGGGTTGGCATCTTCGATGCTGATGTATATGGTCCAAGTTTGCCTACAATGGTGTCACCAGAAAACCGGCTGCTTGAAATGGTAAATTTCACTCTTTAGTTAACTCAATAAAACCACTCTTTGTCCCTATTTAACCATCAAATGACTGCAGAACCCAGAGAAGAGAACCATCATCCCAACTGAATACATGGGCGTTAAACTCGTGTCTTTTGGATTTGCTGGACAAGGACGGGCAATCATGCGTGGTCCTATGGTTTCGGGGGTAATTAATCAACTTCTGACTACTACCGAATGGTATGCCATGTTGTTTGGTTCTTTCGTCCAATCAGTTTATGCCCCCACGGAGTTGAGTTAATTTGTGTGCATATGTTGCTGCAATGTGTATGGCTAGAATAGGTTTATTTACATACCGACTGTAGCTGTTAGATATTATTTCTAGTCCTCTTAATAATCGGTACAGGATCATTTGCATTGACTGAGAAGTTCTGCTGCGATTATATAGGGGTGAACTGGACTACCTTGTTATAGACATGCCTCCTGGAACGGGTGATATTCAACTTACGTTGTGCCAGGTATTGTTTTCATGTACATGTAATCCATGACAAATTGTAGTGCTGATTTCATCCTGATGCACTTTGCTGAGTTTTACTCATAATGAACCGGGTTAGGTTGAACTTTCAGGTTGTCCCACTAACAGCTGCTGTAATAGTTACTACACCTCAGAAGCTGGCCTTCATTGACGTTGCAAAAGGAGTTCGCATGTTTTCTAAGCTTGAGGTGTGATTTTTATTATGTCTTACATCTTGGCTTAATATTGTCCAGTAACTCCAAGTTGAGGTTCTCTTCAAACCATTCTGTATTTGGTAGAATAATTTACCTGGTGGTTTAATTGATTTGTAAATTGTGTATATAGGTACCTTGTGTTGCAGTTGTTGAGAACATGTGCCACTTCGAAGCTGATGGAAAACGCTATTATCTATTTGGAAGGGGTTCTGGTGCACAGGTCTTTCTACTTCTTCATTCTCTTTGACTCCAAATGTCTGTCCCAACTATAGGCCTACATGAATAATTCTTGGTCATGTTACTGATACGACTCTGAACACATAAAATGAAAAGTATTGTAAATATCAAAAGCAATATATTACATCTTCATGCTTTCGTGTGGATTTTGCTTAATGGAGATGCTTATTTGCAGGTTGTCGAGCAGTTTGGTATCCCCAATCTATTTGAGCTCCCTATTCGCCCAACGGTGAGTTTTCTCTTGTAATGAACACCACAAATATGTCCATGACCAGGACATTTTGATACATATCTGGATCAAATACTGCAACGCAGATAAAATATCTAAATGTTGCACGAATCATTGCATGTCAGCATTTTATTATGAAGCATGTGTGCTAAAAAGATAAAAGATGATAGCTCTAAAGGAATTTGTTGACAGCTATCGGCTTCTGGAGATAGTGGAGTACCTGAAGTCGTTGCAGATCCACTAGGAGACGTTTCAAGAACATTTCAAGACTTGGGTGTCTGTGTTGTGCAACAATGTGCCAAAATCCGCCAACAAGGTACCTCAACACCAGAGTTGTTTTTCCTCCTTTTTTCGTGCAACTTTTGCTTATATATCCAGGAAAAAAAGATGTAGGACCATTGTATTATCTTTTAAGGTTTTAATTTGATTACAAGCTCTGGAGTGTAAAATTGTACATTTTGTACCTCAAGTTAATTGTTCTTTTGAGTAAAGGCCTTCAGGCTCAGATTGCATATCAGAATTCAGAACTTATAACACTACCCTATAGCTTTCATGGTAGAAAGATCCCTCTCGTTAGTAAGACTACTTCTAAGCCACGAGACCGTGCTGATCCAATGTTTATATGTTTGTTTTTGGTACAGTGTCCACTGCAGTAACATATGATAAATCCATGAAGGCTATCAGAGTTAAAGTGCCTAAATCAGATGAAGAGTTCTATTTGCACCCTGCTACTGTAAGGCGAAATGATCGATCTGCCCAAAGTGTGGTATGTGACTAAACCCTTGAGATTTGATAAGTCAGGATCACAAATGACATTACTTTTCGTTTGGTTTCTCAACAGTATTCTTGTCAATTACTTAAGCTTCTGCAACACTGATATCTAACAGAAATAAAGCATGATCCCTTACATTCTCCGTTCCTGCTGGCTAAACAGGATGAATGGTCAGGCGAGCAGAAATTGCAATACACAGATATACCAGAGGACATTGAACCTGAAGATATCCAACCGATGGGGAACTATGCAGTATCCATAACATGGCCTGATGGATTTAGTCAGGTACTACATCCAGCATTAGTTTCCAGATTCCACTTTCAAATTGATAAAGCAATGGAATACATGTGATCAGATATTCTTACTTCATCATCAAGTCTAATTAACATTAGACACTTCTAAGATGCTATATTTTCCCCTTATATAGACAATTTCCATTCCATCATTCCAATAAATTACAGTGGAAAACAGATCTGGAAAGACAGGTTAAAATCCAAATATTCGTTTACACCATTTAGACGACCATGTTATAACATCTCTGCTCAAAATTACGTCTGATGGCTGGCCTCCTGCCACATTTCCTACTTCCAAGCCAGTTTTTAATTTGTTCCTTTTCTACAGATTGCACCGTATGATCAGCTGCAAATGATGGAGCGTTTAGTTGATGTTCCAGAGCTTCTGCATCTGTAAACTAGCCATCAACACCATAAAGAAAGAGGCAAATTCCTCTGTGATTGGTCTGCTCTTTTCGGGCAGTTGCAGTTTGCTAGATATATATGGCCATCTTCAACTACTCCCTGTTCTGCTGTTCAGGGACTCAATATTCGATAACCAAGCTGCATTGTAAGGCTTTATCGTTACAGCAGAAAGTTAAAATTTGCCCGGACCTTCTTTTTTTCCTCTTTTTTCTTTCTTCAGGCATAGGCAAATTGTATATAGACAGACTTCAAGGATGCCTATAGGAAGGCTTAAATATAGGGTTTACTCTCGTCTCTTGTAAGAGAAAAGGAACCGGTATACAGTTATATTGGTGAATACCCACAATGCATTTGTTTTTCATGCCAAACATGGCAGCTCGTAACAAAGACAACCACCATATCAGTAAATTGTATCTACTTTATTCATTGAATTATCTTTACAGCAGCCTTTCATCATCTCAAACTGACAAAACATATGAATTTATCCACAAGGAAAGAATGCGCGTGGGCAAAAGCATGAAATATACCACTGGAAAACATTTCCACACAAAGATGAAATAATTTATTGATGTATCCCTAGTTCTTTCTCAGTGAAGTAGAACAGTTGCCAACACTGAAGTTTGCAGCACATGTAATTTACAGCCAGGGAGAATTATAGAGTGGAGTTGCGACGGATTTAGTCTGAAGATATTTGTCAAGGGCCTCTAAACCCAAATCCCTTCCAAAACCACTCATTTTATAACCTCCATATGGAAGTTCCCTGTCGAATGCAAAATAACAATTGATCCATATAACTCCAGCTCGAATAGACCTGGATACTCTGTTGGCGGTGTTCAAGTCCTTGGTCATGATACCTGCTGCTAGTCCATATTTAGTGGCATTAGCCCTTTGGATCACCTCATCAGCAGTCTTGAACTTCATAACTGACATTACTGGGCCAAATATTTCTTCTGTGGCAATAGTCATGTCGTCCTGCAAAAAAGATGAAAGATTCAATCGTTTGATCAGAATACTGTAATTTGACACATACAGAGAAAAGGTCTTGATTTAGAACTTACTGATACATCAGTAAAAATTGTTGGCTCAATATAGTATCCCTTTCTGTCAAGAGGCTTGCCTCCAGTTAATAAAGTTGCACCTTCCTTCTTTCCGATTTCAATGTAAGAAAGTATTCTTTCGTACTGCGTCTTGTCAACCTGGTTAAACGGATAACATCACAGATCAATCGCAGAGAAAACTGAAACTAAACATAATCTTCAAAATTAAGTTAGTCTGTCCACAAGCATCAACGATATATGCAGTGAATCAGAAGCATACCTGAGGTCCTTGATGAACATTTGGTTCAAAGGGATCACCTACAACCCATTCTTTTGCTTTCTCTACTAACTTCACGATCAACTTATCATATATCCCCTCTTGGATGAAAACACGAGAACCAGCCACACATATTTCACCCTGTACCAAAGAAGAAGAAAGCAGGACATTTAGTTGTTGAACTGGTAGAGGTATTTTGCTTCAGAAAGTGGTCAAAAAAAGGGACTTTTCCTTATTATAGACGACTCCCTGGAAAGCAAGAGCAGCAGCTTCATCAATATCAGCATCATCAAAAATGATAAAAGGGGATTTGCCTCCCAATTCCAAGAAAACAGGTTTTAAGTTGCTTAAAGCTGCAGCTTGCATTACATGACGGCCTACTTCGGTTGACCCTGTAAAACAGACCTGGACAGACAAATATGGGCTTAATAAAGTTGATTAAAGAATCTCTCCGAAGAAAGAAGTGAAAGAACATATAAATACACAAGCTTTCTACTATCACCAATGCTGGCTATGCATCTCAACTTCTTGCGGCCTTACCATATCAACGTCCATGTGTGAGCTAATAGCAGCACCAGCTGTATGTCCATAACCCGTCACGACATTAAGCACTCCATCTGGTATACCAGCCTGCACTTCCCATACAGATGGGTTAGCAAATCTATGAAACCAATGAGAGAAATGAAGTGTGGTAAGAGTATATGAATAGAGACCAGCTTGGCTAAATGAGCATAGAAGAGAGCAGAAAGGGGCGTTTTTTCAGCAGGTTTGACAACTATAGTACAACCAGCAGCCAAGGCTGGACCAACCTTCATGGTAAACATTTGAGTTGGGAAGTTCCAGGGTATGATGTGGCCCACAACGCCTATGGGCTCACGCAGAGTATATGCCTGAAACGACCTTGACATTTTCAAAGTCGAACCATGAATTTTATCAGCTGCGCCTGCATAGTATCGTATATTTCCTGCACCGGAGGGGATGTCCACTATCTTGCCCATCATGAATAATTTCCCAGCATCAATTGTGTCCAAGGCTGCTAGTTCTTCTACATTTTGATCAATCAAGTCCGCGAATTTCAACATTATTCTTCCCCTTTCCTGACATTGGGGAATGCAGTTACTAATTCATGATCTAGCATGTACAGAATGAAAACTTCATTCTCGATTGTGGATTTAGCACGTACATACACATACCGCAGTTAACATGATTTCAAACATGACAGCAAAGTGGTACATATGTTCAAACATCAGAATAATCAAGTGTATTTTATGCATTCACACAAAACATTTAGATGAAATGGTCATGGATTTAGCCATATTTCAGGTTGCAGTCAATCAGTAGACATCATAATTCAAGTCTACTGACTCCCAACTTCAAAAAGAAAAAGAGAAGGAAAGAGGTTGAAGGAACCCCTTAATTGACTGAAAGATTCAACGACCAAAAACTAGTCAAACTGTTTAGTTATAATATTTGGAAGTTAAATATAATACTAGTCATGAAATTTACCTGTGACTATAATTAACAGCTCAAGTAAACGAAGCAAACATAAAACATGTGCCATTGGACAGAGGATTTTCCTTTTTTCTTATTCTGGTCATGATTGAAACAGGACAGAAGAGCAGTATTATTTTCTTTAAAACAGGGCCAGAGAGTTTCTGTTTTCTTCTTGGCTATAATTAACATTAGTATTATTGGTGGTATTATTGTATTGAACGTTGACGAAGAAGACAGAAAGTTTTCAAGCCCAGTTATTAATCAACATGTATAGGGCAGGGTGTACAATAGAGAATGTTATAGTATGGGATGAATTTTGGCAGTGTATATACTCATATATCATGACAAATTATCATTTCAATAATTGGTTATCAATTAGTATTATCATCAACAATAAAAAACAGAGAACAACTTGTATTATACCGTATAACACAAGTTTTTGTCCAAGGAAAAGAGATAGAATATGAAAAAGAGTTGATACTCACGGATCCTGGCAGACGAGGCCATGGGCCATGGTCGAAAGCTTGACGTGCAGCCTTGACAGCCAGATCAACATCTTCCTTGTCGCCTTCGGCAATGTTTGCTATCACTTCTCCTGTTCTAGGGTCTATAGTTTCAAATGTCTTACCTGCCCAATTTCGTAGTGTTAGAAGTTACAAGTATAAAGAAACACCATGATGAAATAAATTATCAATATTTCATCTCAAACTTGACATAATATTCAAATGACATGTTATCAATGGGACGGAGGTAGTAAGAAATAAGGACCAAAACCGCACAAGACTGCAAGTTGTGGTGGAAGCAAGTTTCCGATGTTGGTGAGGGTATTAAATGAAACATATTTTGTCATTTCGAGATCGACTACAGCAATTGATGTAGATTTTGCATGTTGCTTGTGCAAAATACATTGGCAATCAGTTGACAAATGAAATTATTTGCTTGTTGCCGTGTTGCGTTAGATCAAATGCACCTGTCCATCCCTATCTACCGATATTTAAGTTGCAATCGCTGACATAAATGAATTATTGATGGAAAAAAGTCAAAGGAAACTAAAACGGAAAGGAATATCGCCATAAAAAGTCTACAATTTTGGACAAATTTGTAAACCAACAACCTGTTACTGACTCACTAACTGCTTTATTAATACCTAAATAAGTAATTTACCAGAAATCATCTGACAACCATAAAGGACTTTTGATTTTTATGCACTGGTGGAGTAGTAGTAGTCCCCTATGCAATTTTGAGTTGGCCATGTACTTGACACAATTTAGTCTAGTGAAGTACTATTATTTATGAGAATATAATACTAGAAACTAAAAAAATAATTCTACAGAGCCAGGAAAAAGGAATAAAGATTAGCATTGTTCAATCAATCATCCCGTGTATTTGGTTATTGGCCAGCATCTATAGTCACTAAACTACTAAAGATAACAATTGTTTAACTTTCTTGTAACATATGATTTGAACGTCCTTTTCATGTTTGGCCGAATGTTGATTATTTTTTTCAAAGGTTGAGGACGACCGAATTTGATATTCCAACTTACCTGGTAGTCTTTCTTTACCAAGTACGCGGAGATGATGAATCAGAAAACTAGTTTTTGCTCTCCCTCCAATCAAACTCTTTCTCTTTCACTTTTGTACATAATTAATACTATCGCTAATATGACAAAGACTTAAACAATTTTTTTTCATTAAAAAGCTTAAATCCAATTAAAATAACTTACATGCTACAAATTTTTATTTAATCGAAATTCAAAATCAAACTTGTACACAATCCAACATAAATACATAATGGAGATATTATTATTATTATGTATCCTATACACGTACTTACACACTTTTGAGCTTTGAGTGATTGTCAATTTCGATTGTATGAGTTAATGATTTTTCTAAAAATAGGATGGAGTGCAGCTTGAGGATTTTAAACCATAGACAGTATTGTATAATGGTGATTGTTCTTTCTTATTTGTGAGCTCACATTCAATGACTGGCTGAGACTAGTAGAGCTAGATAGGAATTGTGTAACCAATAACCAATTGAATTTAGATACGAAAGGAGGAGCAAGCTGGACTGTAGTAGTCACTGTACTGGCCAGTTTATACTATTCCGGTCACGGACTGTGAGTTCACATGGGATTTCTTATAAATTTTACACACAAAAGTTTGTGAGTGGTATAAAGCACAAGAGGAACCGACGGACTAATCTAAGAAACTTTACGTCGGTCAAAACGTTAAGCTCAAAACTTCATCGAAAATGATGAAAGGTTGTTGGAGAAAGCAGAGGAGGAATTTACAAAGAGTAGATTCTCATTCAAACAGTTATAATCGAGTAGTAAGTAATTAATAGTGCAGCAAGGTAGAATCAATCAGATTAAAAAACGAAAAGGTAAGATATGGAAAGTGATGGGTGAATGTCCCATATAGTCCTCGAGTTTTGGCCCAGGGCTCACGCAGTACCACGTTTCCTCGGGTGG